>JAWNLD010000161.1:0-144610 GCA_035041545.1 Drosophila colorata
TAACTCCTCCCCCTTTAAATGCGTACGTCCTCGGATGCGATGTAAAAACGTCTGGGTTTGAAACTACGTTCGCCTCCGCAATTGTTTCTGCTTCCACAACTTCTCCAGTGATCTGGTGTGCTGTAGCGAAAAACTTTCGTCGTGTCAAGTATCCAACAATCCGGATCATAAGTGTCAGTAGAATTCCAGATAGTGTGAAATTAATTGATGTTGTAGTGCTGTTGTAGCTCTCTAGAGTTTCCAATTTTTGGGTGTTATTGATGTTGACTTCCTTCAGCATTTGTAGTGATAAAACCTCGTCACCTCTGCTTTTCCCCGCAATAACTTGGAATAGGGGCCTCTGCGAAGATTATTTCCTTTGCTTCGTACACCTCATCTTCGATGGTCACGGTCGAAGTTTGGAACTGTAATAGGAATGTTCCTCTGAGTTCCATTTCCTCTTTATCGATTTCTATCTTGCCATCGAAGTCGTTGAGCAAGATTGTTCCGCCGAATAGTTCTTCGTAGTGTGGTACATGTTGGCTATTAATCATCTTGCAATTTGGGGATTGACTTCTTAATAGTGGAGTTATACAAGTATCGTTACTTAAATCTATAAGATTATTTCTATTACAAAAGGTCTTATCATTATGGGATTCGCAAGAGTCTTTTATTGCATATATTATCTGCCCACATTTTACAATATTCTGGTGTTTTATTTCGTTTATTATATTTGATTTCTGAATGGGCCTTAATATCATAGCAGTACATACTTCGCTCGCAATTATTGGTATGTTAATTATGTAGAGCATGCGCCTGCCATTTGTTACTATTTTAATTGGTGCAAATTCTAATAATTCTTCGGCATTTAAAAACATAATCTTTCCTTTTCCAAAATTTGTTCCACTGTTTTTACTTCTAATTCCGACAATATTACTGAATTTACTGTATTTGTCTTTGCCCAATCTATTGCATAAACTTGATTTGTTATATCGTCTTTGAAAGATTGAAGTTTGAATTTAAATATTGTAATCTTTTAATCATTAAAATTTCTGTTTTCTTTAGCTAATTTAATTATCTCGTTAGTGACTCCGCTTATCTCGCTAATTTTATTTTGTATAAGCTTATTTATAACAACTTGTTTATTATTATTATCTAGTTGCTCATTCATTTTGGTTACTAAAACTTCATGATCGCAGTGTTTCAGCGAGCCGGCCAACCATTTCCAGGCTGTTCCCAACGCGTTTATTGCTCTTGCCGCTCTTTGAGAGGGCTTGAGCCTACGTAGATAATTTTTCAATTATTCAATCTTGTATTCTAGCAATGGGAAAAGCTGGTGCGAGGGGTTTATCGTATGCAAGATATCCTCCAGTGTCCCGAAAACTTTTTCGTATTCGTCAATATCGAATACATGAATAATGTTGAAAGTGCCGATTTGCACCGCTGCAGAACCCATTTTTATTGAACCCATTTTTATTGGAATGAGTTGTGAATGTGAATAATCTCATTTTGCTGCCAACCCGAAGCATGTTGGCAGGAATAACCTGTAAAATAGTATTATGTTTTTATATTATTTTTGTGAACTTTCCTACCCGTTTTTGTCTTAATAGTAGTGTTCCCATTTCCTATTGAAACTAATCTTTTATCTATTTTCACGTACACCGTGTTCCCGACGTTATAATTCTTTAATTGCTTCTTTGTGTTGTGGTAAGTCAATTCTTTTTCTTGTTTTGTGATAATTTTTTCCCTCATTTTTTGCCTGTCCAATTCTAATTGTTGGGGGTCTCTTACATTTGGTTACCGAAAAAAATGTCTATTGGTTTCGCTTTCACTGTAGAGTGCATTGATTGATTATATAGCTGTACTGCTTTGAAAACTAAATCTTCAAAGTTTGGAATACCCTCGTCTTTTTTTAAACATCTCATATTTTCGGTTAATGTTGAATGAAATCTTTCAACCTGCCCGTTGCTAGTAGATGTATATGGCGGCGTCGTGAAGATTGTGGCCTTTAGCTGATCTTGCAACAGAAATTTATGGAGGACGCGCTCAAAGCTCATTATCCATGACGACTATTTCGGCATACCGAAAGCTATCATGGTTTCGAGCAACGGGTGCTTTAGGTCTTCAGCGTCACTACCTGTTTCTGAATGTATCTGACATTATTAGAACTGAAATGTAAGGGAAATATAATTTGTATTTTGCCCATAATACCTTCCGCGGTGAACAAACCGTTCACAATTTTCGGAACAAGTCTTTTCTTTAAAATTTCGATTAGGTCTTTCTGAATAACTATTTTTCTTTATTTTATGTCTGTGATAAGATGGGAAAGGTATGCTGAATTCATATGCCTCCTCGTCTGCATTCAGTAAAAAAAACTTGGTTCTTAAAGACTTTGAAAGGAACTTCCAGAAAGGGTATTAGATTGTGTGAAGAGCTCTCATCACTATGTACAGTGGCACTGGTGCTATTTATTTGTTGCTCGATGGGATTTTTGGACAATGCATCCGCTACTACGTTGGATATTCCAGGTTTATAACTGAGCTCGTGATTGAACTCTTCGAAGTAACTTTTCCACCTCTTGAGTTTACCATTATGGTTCTTGGTACTAAGAGCAAAGGTCAAAGGTTGGTGGTCGGTAAAACCACTTTAACTGTACCGTATAGCTACATCCGCAAGCTCTGAAGAGCCCAAACTATGGCCAGCATCTCTTTTTCGTTTGCGGCATAATTTTCTTCGGCTTTCGAAAGGGTGCGTGTAATCGGTCTACCATTCTGCTCGAGTACTGCTCCAATGTCGAAATTCGAAGCATCAGTTGTTAACTGGAATTCCTTGTTAAAGTTAGGGTATGCCAATATCACGTCTTGTGAGGCTAGCGTTCGTTTAATTTTATTGAATGAGTCCAAGACCATTATCTATTGTAATTTGTATTCTACCCGATACATTTTTTGACAGTCTCCCGTTTTCTCCTCTAAGGAGGGTAGTAAGGGGTTAGGCTATTTTGGCATAGTCTCATATGAATCTATGATAATAGCTCGACAAACCCAGAAAAGATCGTAGATCTTTCAACGTTTTAGGCACGGGGAAAAGCCTCAATGGCTTTCACTTTTTCACTATTGGTTTTAATACCATTTTTCGAAATAGTGAAGCCCAAGAAATCGACTTCGGTCTTGAAAAAGTCGCATTTGTCGATTTGGATTTTCATATTACCTTTACCTTATGTCGTGCAAGACCTTTTCTAGGTGCTCACCGTGTTCTTCTCCGGACTGACTAAAGACGATGATATCATCTAAGTATACATAGCATATCTTGCCGATGTGATCCGTTAGAATATCGTCTAAGGCCCTTTGAAATATTGATGGGGAATTCTTTAAACCGAAGGGCAGTCTAGTGAATTCGAATTTTCCACCATTAACGGCGAAAGCCGTTTTTTCAATATCTTTCTCTTGAGGGGAATTTGATTTGATTATTTCTCCGATTTCTATAATCGATAAATATTCTGTACTTTTTCTGCCCTGAGGCGTCACTCTTTTTCGGCACCACCCATATGGGTGCATTATATAGTGACCGTGAAGGTCTGATAATGCATTTTCTCAGCAATTTTTGTACCTCTTCTCTATTTCCGCTTTCAGGGATGCAGGGTATGGGTAAAGTTTGCAGTACATCGCGGTTCCGATGATGCTCTAATTTCTCCTTTTACCTGAATGGTGTAAGTGAGCTTCATGTCAGGGTCCGCATGCGTTTCGGTCAATTGATTGATACATTTTTTCTGTGTTTCGGACATGTGTTCTGTTCTAATTTGTATGGCATTAACCGCTTGCGTTTCTAGTTGCTTTATGTTATATATAATCAAAACGTCGTTTTTAACGTCTATGACCGCATTCAACTGTTTTAAAATATAATCACCCAGAATGCCGTGAAAGGTTGTTAATGTGGAAAACAGGAAAATTTTAATTGGTACGTCCTTTAAACCAAAAAGCTTAGTTTGTCCACCGACAGAGTTTGCGAAAAAAGGTTGTTCGTTAAGTTTGGGGTTTTGGACTAATCCGGACTAAATGTAGTTTTGATTGGATCGTGCATCAATTAAAAATCGAAGTGTCCTAGCGGTCCCCCGCTATGCATTTAAAATATGGCAACGAGGAACTGTTTAGTCTAAAAAATAGAAATCTAAGGCATCGACTGATACGGGCGCGTATTCTTGATCGTTGTCATCATGGTACTGACTGATCAATTCCGTCAATGGCTTCGAAGTAGCCATGTTCGACACCAGTAGAACTAGTCGTCAACTCCATGCCGCCGGTGGCAATGTGGAATTGTCTTTGGAATTTTTGAGGAGCCTTGTGTATGTCGCTGCCGGTGGTCGTTTTCCAGTCAAGTCATAGTTTTGTGGTTTGTTCATGTAGTTTATGTGTTTCGACCTAATGGACTGATCAATGTCCATGGGTGTCGGTCTAGGTTCAGGTTTCTCGGCCTGTGGGCGCGGATGCGCTGGAAAATTTTGTCTATGCGGTGCGGATTGTTGTGGTACAGCATATTATTGCTGCATGGGGTACCTGTTGTTGGTACATTAGAACAGACCATGTGCCTTGTGGGTTATAACCCACGTTTGATCGGACTTGTGATGGATAGTACAACCTAGGGTCAAAGGTTCTGGCTTGCCCAGCAATGTTCTGTACTGGTCTGAGTCCTTGCTGTCTTGTCATTACCTGACCTTGGGGTTGCCTAGGTGGTAAGGGCGGAGCTTGTTGTCTGAACTTCGGGAAATATGCATTTATAAGCTCTTGGTTATCTACCAATACGCATAAATGAAGTGCATGACCTAAGTCTCTTGGTTCTTTGATGGTTAGTAAACGGGGTAAATCGCCGTTAAGCCCGCGTACAAAGGTATCCAAGGCTTTATCCCGATAATTTTTAGTCAAGGCTCTCACAATTTCTGGAGATTCTTCCTGCGAACTGATCTGGTTGAGTATTAAGGACAGCTGATGGTAGACTGCCTCATAAAACTCATTTATGCTCATTTGTCCTTTTGACAATGAGCACATTTGGTATTCGAGGGTCTTAAGCTCTCTTGTCAGCATAATGCGACGTCAGACACTTAGATATTGCCCTCCAGTTAATAGGAGTGTTGTACGACTCCAGAATTACATCAGCTTCGCCGACTATTTTATTTCGTACAGCTAAAGTGATTTGGTAGTATTTATAGGTATGTTCTTGCCCTTCGTAAATACCCATTATTCGCTCTACATTCTTTCTCCAGGAACTAAATGTAGTCCTGTCCCCTGAGAACTCCCTAATTAATCGTGTTATATCTGGAACTTTTTCTTGGTCACTTTCGGGCCCTGGCCTGGCAATTGGGATATCGGATAAAATATCTAGGCTATAGGTATTGCTATAGCCCGCTTTATCAAATCTCCTACTTTAAGAGTTTCTTTGATTAAGCTTACTATTACATCCGTAAGCTCTGGGCTAGCAATGTACTGGTGGCTGGTCGTCTGACCCCTTAAGTGCTGGGTGGTAAGTGGCGGTTCTGTGCGCCTACCCCAATGCTAAGGGCGAGACCTTCGGCCAATTCTTCTTGATTATTTTAACTATCGGACTTCTAAGTCGGACTGCACGTATATAACTTCACGGACCACTTATTTTTAACTTAATCACGTTTTCTTTCATTTTTTTTCACAAATATGTTTGAGCGAGAAAGAATCTAAATTCCCTAAATGCTTTTGATAAGAGGCTGTGAGTAATTTAAAATGGTAGAGTAATAATTCTTAAGCTTTATGTAAAGGTTCTTAAAAAATAAAATCCGTAGAGAAAGGTTGAGTTAAAAAAGATTGGGTTAGGAAAAATCGCAATTAAAAATTATTAAAGTATATAGATTCTAAATAGACAAATATAAAAATTAATTGTTTTTAGCTGTTGGATGATAATAATTAATAAATTGTTTTGCACCGATTGGCGATTTCTTATACCATGAGCAAAATAAAAGTTTTTAATTCTATATTTTGTTTCGTTCGTATAAAATTTGTATTCTTATTTTTTTTCTGATTCGACGTTTCTTTACATATTCACTTATTCTCTATATTTTTCCTTAAACACTATGCTTACAATACGATTAACATTCCGGCGAATCTTCCACGATGGTCCTTTGGAATTTTTCCTTTTTGTCCTGCGACAACAACGGTGCAGCAGGTGACTGGGGTTCCTTGGTGACACTTCGATTCGTGGTTCTCTGCGAACGGATACTCCAGAGAATGCCGGCGGTATCAACCGGTGAAGGTTTAAGATCAGACGCGGTAAAGATAGTCTTTTACAAAATCGCGCTGTGGCTCGTTTTGAGGCAATTTTCCGAATAACATTTTAATTACTTCTGTGCGTTGTGGCTCCATTTGAGGCACCTGAGTTTCGCGATGCGTTATCCTTTTCTTTTACCGGTCCTTGCTCGGGCGCCAATTAAGGAATTCTTTCCTTTAATGGTCTTTTAAAAAAGACCGTATATTTGTCGTGCTATTTTAGAACTAAATTACAATGGTCAAGACAAATTATGCTAAAGCTAAAACTCTGCTACTGCCGCTGTCGCTGCAGCCGCTGCCGCTGCTGACGCTGTTGTCGCTGTTGCCGCTGTTGCCGCTGTTGCCGCTGTTGTTGTTGCTGTCGCTTCCGTTGTAGCTTGACTAAGGTGTCCTCTTCCATGGTGCGCTCCCACGGTCGCGCTGTTTGGTGGAATGCGCTGACGCAGCGCACGTAGCAAAAGTGCATTCATCTGGTCCGTGATTGCATGGGCTCGTGTGCATGCATTTTTGGTCAACTTCGACTTTAACTAATATACATACACACATAAATATTCATATATTTAATACTTAAAGTCATTAACATTAACACCACTTGAACTATTATCCCATGTCAGTTTTTGCCAACAGAAAACATAACTTAACATAACCAAAAAGCCATTTATGTTAACATAAGTAGTGTTAATCATATGCACCAACAGCAGCAGTTTCTGTGTACACTTTTCGGCGTTAGTTAGTTTTCGGCCGAAGTTAGAAACAGTCACCCAACCCACAAACCTTTTTTATACTCGATCAGTTTCAATTGGAATTTTATGTTTATTATTATTGTTGTGTTAGGTTATTAAATAACCTAATGTGCATTTCGTCAAAAACAAAATAGCTGGTGTCGATTATGTCTAACACGCTGTTTAGGTGACAGTTGTGACTGAGCAGTGGTAAACTTTATTTTTGTTATTTTATACTTGTATATTACAAAAGTGCTAGGGTACATGTTTTGGTTTTATTACACAGTGAACGGGTAATCGCTGTCGGTAACACCCGACTGCAATGTTCTCACTTGTCTTTTCTGCTACATACTCACGTTTATCTATGGTGGTCTGCTCAGCGACGTACATATGTACGTGTGGGAGCTATGCTGTTCTTTGCTGAGCTGGTACATATGTATATAAGACTCACTTGCATTTCAAACCATCGAAAAAACGTTGTAAAGCTCTTGCTAAAAACTGGGTTAGTTGCTATCTTGTAACAGCTTGAAAAGAACATTTTCTTGAGCGCAGTGCAAGGCGCGAATACAGTTTAACATATTGTTGTGATAACTTTCGGTTGCTGGTCGCAAATCGGTACATTACAACCCACATACACACACACAGTGCCAAATAACCTACGGGCATACATAATTTAGTTAAAGGTGTTATATACCTTACGTACTTGAACTTTTACCATGACCGAAAAATCTGACAATCAGAACTTGGCCTCGGGCGGTAGTAATTTTCATATTTACAAGGCCAAGGCTGAGTCAATAACGAGGCAATTAGTCTCATTAAACGTGTTTATGGACAGTGATAAATTTTCCGACTTTGATTAGGCCAATTTGCAGGTCCGCCTGGAACTGGTCGAGAAAACGCATAACGACTTTGAAGTGGCGCAAGGCAACCTGGAAAAATTTGATTTATTGCAGCTGGCCACAGACGAACGAAGCAACTTTTCAAACTACTATATACTCGCGAGCTCGTGGCTCGAAGAAATTCCAGCACGTCGCACTCAACAGTTCGCCATTTTTTTTAATACCATAGCTCCATCGCAGTCAAGGGCCGTTTGCCTGATTTGAAGCTCCCACGTTTTAGTGGAATCTATATGGATTGGCCCAATTTTCATTCAATGTTCTCCACTGTAGTGGATAAGGATGAAAGGATAAGTATAATTGAGAAGTTTCAGTACCTGCGTGGCTGCTTGGATGGAGCAGCGTTGTATACAATACGATCTCTTGAGCTAAGCGAGCAGAAATATGACAAGGCGTTAAACTTACTTACGATATTTGGGCTTAAGGGTATGGAAAGGTCATCGGCAAGCAGTTTACGTGAGCTCAGCGATAAACTCAACTCGCATCTACGCGCTTTTCAAATACTACACCGATTGAAATATCCGACGGACTTCTTATTTATATTGTCTGTCATAAGCTTGTTCAAAGGACACAGGAAAAATGGGAAGAGGATCTGCTTACCTCAAAATTGCCATCTTGGGTCAGCATGGCTACATTTTTGGAGAAAATATGTCGGATGATGGAAAATTTGGAAAGCGCTATGGTAACACAGAAACCTAGCCAACATGTTAGAAAAACTTTATCACAGCCCAATCAAAACATTCTTTTTGTATCCAAAAAAACAAATGCATTTAAATGTCATTTCTGCGAGGCCACAGCCCATTACATCCCGAAATGTGGTCAATTTTTTAATTAAACTGATAACTTCCGATATAGGGAAGCCAAGAAAAACCATCTATGTCTAAATTGCCTTTGCAAAGGTCATGTATTACACCAGTGTAAGTCTGCAGGCATTGTCAGGCTATGCATCACCGATTCTGGCAATCTAGCATCGCAGACTGACGCTTTCAGGCCACCACAAAATTCATCTGCCTTAGTCACAAACTCATCGTCGCGCCCTCTACCCGCAGTCCCAAATTGTTTGCCTTCCGACTACGTGTTGCTAGCTACAGCCATTACCTATGTCAAGAGTCGCTCTGGTACACTTGTTCATTGCCGAGCGATCTTAGACTCGGCATCTCAGCTAAATTTTGTTACGACAAGACTAGTTAATCACTTCCAGCTAAAACATTATACCTCACACACGATCATATCTGGTATAGGAAAATCGTCGCTAGCATCTGACAAAACGGTGGACATTGCTGCGCGGTCGTAAGACGCAAGCTATCGTGCTTCGTTCTCCGCGGTTGTCACACGAACCATCACCGATTTACAACCTCATTACAACATGGATGCAAAGGATTGGAACATTCCAAAAAATATCAAGCATGCTGATCCGCACTTTTATGCACCTCAACGAATCTATCCGAATAGTCCAAGCGCTTGGCGTTAACTACTTTTGTCCATGAGCCAAACATTCAGGATGATGTCTTCGCACTGTCCAGCATCGTGAGGCGGTTTTTGGGAAATCGAAACCGATTACTCCGCGCTCTCTTCAATTTCTGAGGAAGAAGCTAGTTGTGAACAGAATTTCTTAGCAAATTATTTTCGACTCGAATCCGCTCAATACTCCGTCCGTCTCCCAGCAAAGATTACCTTCAACGAACTTGGAGACTCTTATGACCGAGCTCTGCGCAGATTTTATAAATTAGAAAGAAAGCTCGCGAAGGATAAGAGCTTCAAGTCTGCATATACAGTATTTCTTAATGAATATCTTGAATATCTATCAGACAAACACACCTCAATATTTTTTACCACACCATACCACCAAGCTAAGAGTCGTATTCGATGGATCAGCGAAAACAACTTCCGGCAAATCTCTCAACGATCTTTTAATGGCAGGTCCCACCATACAACCGAAAATCTTCAACACACACGTTTTCGCTTCTTCAAAGTTGCGTTGTATGGGGACATTTGCAAAAATTACCGTCGTGTGTAAGTTTCCAATCCCGATGATTATTTGCAATGCATCTAGTGGCGCAACGATTCGACAGATGACATTTAAATCTACAAGTTAAATACAATAACTTATGGTACAAAGCCATCAGCATATTTAGCTGAATGAACTCAATCTGCTCACGCCGGCCCACTTTCTCAATGGCGCTCCACACTCGGCAATCGATGAGCCAGATATAACTCACCTCAGGATCAATTTGCTGAATCGCTGTGTCGCTGCGACTATGCTACATAAAGCAAGCAAGAATTCTGGCGGAAATGCAGTACTGCCTGTCTATCTCTGCTGCAAGAGAGGAGCAAGTTGCGCTCATCTGCATCAAATCTTCAACGGGGTGCTGTAGTCATGCTTAAGGAAGACAACCTTCCACCGTACTCGACAGCACTATCCTGGGCAAGGATGGAATCATCAGAGTCGTCATCGTACGCACTAAAAAGGGACTTTATAAGCGAGCCGTTGGAAAGCTTGCCGCTCTACCCATCAATCCTGACGCTGTTGAAAGCACAAACCTTTCAACGGGTGGTGAATGTCTACAGCAGAGCACCCGCGCTCCAAAGCCGCATAAATGAACACACAAATTGTATTATAGCACAGATCATAGATTATAAGCAAACCACGCGATAATCTCTTTTCTGCTACATACTCATTTTTATCTATGACGCGCTCTGCTCGACCACGTACATATGTACGTGTGGGAGCTATGCTGTTCGCTGCTGAGCCGGTACATATGTCGCTTTTCTGTAACAGCTTGAAAACATATAATAAAGAGGATGCAAACCAAAATCTCCACACCGATCTTGATGATATTTGTTTGAATACATTCTTATTGAATTTTTTTTTTTTCTGATTCGATGTTTCTTTACATATTCACTTATTCTCTATATTTTTCCTTAAACACTATGCTTACAATACGATTAACATTCCGGCGAATCTTCCACGATGATCCTTTGGAATTTTTCCTTTTTGTCCTGCGACAACAAGGGTGCAGCAGGTGACTGGGGTTCCTTGGTGACACTTCGATTCGTGGTTCTCTGCGAACGGATACTCCAGAGAATGCCGGCGGTATCGACCGGTGAAGGTTTTAGATCAGACGCGGTAAAGATAGTCTTTTACAAAATCGCGCTGTGGCTCGTTTTGAGGCACTTTATCGAATAACATTTTAATTACTTCTGTGCGTTGTGGCTCCATTTGAGGCACTTGAGTTTCCTTGCTCGGGCGCCAATTAAGGAATTCTTTCCTTTAATGGTCTTTTAAAAAAGACCGTATATTTGTCGTGCTATTTTAGAACTAAATTACAATGGTCAAGACAAATTATGCTAAAGCTAAAACTCTGCTACTGCCGCTTCTGACGCTGTTGTCGCTGTTGCCGCTGTTGTTGTTGCTGTCGCTTCCGTTGTAGCTTGACTAAGGTGTCCTCTTCCATGGTGCGCTCCCACGGTCGCGCTGTTTGGTGGAATGCGCTGACGCAGCGCACGTAGCAAAAGTGAATTCATCTGGTCCGTGATTGCATGGGCTCGTGTGCATGCATTTTTGGTCAACTTCGACTTTAACTAATATACATACACACATAAATATTCATATATTTAATACTTAAAGTCATTAACATTAACACCACTTGAACTATTATATCATGTCAGTTTTTGCCAACAGAAAACATAACTTAACATAACCAAAAAGCCATTTATGTTAACATAAGTAGTGTTAATCATATGCACCAACAGCAGCTGTTTCTGTGTACACTTTTCGGCGTTAGTTAGTTTTCGGCCGAAGTTAGAAACAGTCACCCAACCCACAAACCTTTTTTATACTCGATCAGTTTCAATTGGAATTTTATGTTTATTATTATTGTTGTGTTAGGTTATTAAATAACCTAATGTGCATTTCGTCAAAAACAAAATAGCTGGTGTCGATTATGTCTAACACGCTGTTTAGGTGACAGTTGTGACTGAGCAGTGGTAAACTTTATTTTTGTTATTTTATACTTGTATATTACAAAAGTGCTAGGGTACATGTTTTGGTTTTATTACACAGTGAACGGGTAATCGCTGTCGGTAACACCCGACTGCAATGTTCTCACTTGTCTTTTCTGCTACATACTCACGTTTATCTATGGTGGTCTGCTCAGCGACGTACATATGTACGTGTGGGAGCTATGCTGTTCTTTGCTGAGCTGGTACATATGTATATAAGACTCACTTGCATTTCAAACCATTGAAAAAACGTTGTAAAGCTCTTGCTAAAAACTGGGTTAGTTGCTATCTTGTAACAGCTTGAAAAGAACATTTTCTTGAGCGCAGTGCAAGTCGCGAATACAGTTTAACATATTGTTGTGATAACTTTCGGTTGCTGGTCGCAAATCGGTACATTACAACCCACATACACACACACAGTGCCAATAAACATACGGGCATACATAATTTAGTTAAAGGTGTTATATACCTTACGTACTTGAACTTTTACCATGACCGAAAAATCTGACAATCAGAACTTGGCCTCGGGCGGTAGTAATTTTCATATTTACAAGGCCAAGGCTGAGTCAATAACGAGGCAATTAGTCTCATTAAACGTGTTTATGGACAGTGATAAATTTTCCGACTTTGATTAGGCCAATTTGCAGGTCCGCCTGGAACTGGTCGAGAAAACGCGTAACGACTTTGAAGTGGCGCAAGGCAACCTGGAAAAATTTGATTTATTGCAGCTGGCCACAGACGAACGAAGCAACTTTTCAAACTACTATATACTCGCGAGCTCGTGGCTCGAAGAAATTCCAGCACGTCGCACTCAACAGTTCGCCATTTTTTTTAATACCATAGCTCCATCGCAGTCAAGGGCCGTTTGCCTGATTTGAAGCTCCCACGTTTTAGTGGAATCTATATGGATTGGCCCAATTTTCATTCAATGTTCTCCACTGTAGTGGATAAGGATGAAACGATAAGTATAATTGAGAAGTTTCAGTACCTGCGTGGCTGCTTGGATGGAGCAGCGTTGTATACAATACGATCTCTTGAGCTAAGCGAGCAGAAATATGACAAGGCGTTAAACTTACTTACGATATTTGGGCTTAAGGGTATGGAAAGGTCATCGGCAAGCAGTTTACGTGAGCTCAGCGATAAACTCAACTCGCATCTACGCGCTTTTCAAATACTACACCGATTGAAATATCCGACGGACTTCTTATTTATATTGTCTGTCATAAGCTTGTTCAAAGGACACAGGAAAAATGGGAAGAGGATCTGCTTACCTCAAAATTGCCATCTTGGGTCAGCATGGCTACATTTTTGGAGAAAATATGTCGGATGATGGAAAATTTGGAAAGCGCTATGGTAACACAGAAACCTAGCCAACATGTTAGAAAAACTTTATCACAGCCCAATCAAAACATTCTTTTTGTATCCAATAAAACAAATGCATTTAAATGTCATTTCTGCGAGGCCACATCCCATTACATCCCGAAATGTGGTAAATTTTTTAATTAAACTGATAACTTCCGATATAGGGAAGCCAAGAAAAACCATCTATGTCTAAATTGTCTTTGCAAAGGTCATGTATTACAGCAGTGTAAGTCTGCAGGCATTGTCAGGCTATGCATCGCCGATTCTGGCAATCTAGCATCGCAGACTGACGCTTTCAGGCCACCACAAAATTCTGCCTTAGTCAAAAACTCATCGTCGCGCCCTCTACCCGCAGTCCCAAATTGTTTGCCTTCCGACTACGTGTTGCTAGCTACAGCCATTACCTATGTCAAGAGTCGCTCTGGTACACTTGTTCATTGCCGAGCGATCTTAGACTCGGCATCTCAGCTAAATTTTGTTACGACAAGACTAGTTAATCACTTCCAGCTAAAACATTATACCTCACACACGATCATATCTGGTATAGGAAAATCGTCGCTAGCATCTGACAAAACGGTGGACATTGCTGCGCGGTCGTAAGACGCAAGCTATCGTGCTTCGTTCTCCGCGGTTGTCACACGAACCATCACCGATTTACAACCTCATTACAACATGGATGCAAAGGATTGGAACATTCCAAAAAATATCAAGCATGCTGATCCGCACTTTTATGCACCTCAACGAATCTATCCGAATAGTCCAAGCGCTTGGCGTTAACTACTTTTGTCCATGAGCCAAACATTCAGGATGATGTCTTCGCACTGTCCAGCATCGTGAGGCGGTTTTTGGGAAATCGAAACCGATTACTGCGCGCTCTCTTCAATTTCTGAGGAAGAAGCTAGTTGTGAACAGAATTTCTTAGCAAATTATTTTCGACTCGAATCCGCTCAATACTCAGTCCGTCTCCCGGCAAATATTACCTTCAACGAACTTGGAGACTCTTATGACCGAGCTCTGCGCAGATTTTATACATTAGAAAGAAAGCTCGCGAAGGATAAGAGCTTGAAGTCTGCATATACAGTATTTCTTAATGAATATCTTGAATATCTATCAGACAAACACACCTCAATATTTTTTACCACACCATACCACCAAGCTAAGAGTCGTATTCGATGGATCAGCGAAAACAACTTCCGGCAAATCTCTCAACGATCTTTTAATGGCAGGTCCCACCATACAACCGAAAATCTTCAACACACGCGTTTTCGCTTCTTCAAAGTTGCGTTGTATGGGGACATTTGCAAAAATTACCGTCGTGTGTAAGTTTCCAATCCCGATGATTATTTGCAATGCATCTAGTGGCGCAACGATTCGACAGATGACATTTAAATCTACAAGTTAAATACAATAACTTATGGTACAAAGCCATCAGCATATTTAGCTGAATGAACTCAATCTGCTCACGCCGGCCCACTTTCTCAATGGCGCTCCACACTCGGCAATCGATGAGCCAGATATAACTCACCTCAGGATCAATTTGCTGAATCGCTGTGTCGCTGCGACTATGCTACATAAAGCAAGCAAGAATTCTGGCGGAAATGCAGTACTGCCTGTCTATCTCTGCTGCAAGAGAGGAGCAAGTTGCGCTCATCTGCATCAAATCTTCAACGGGGTGCTGTAGTCATGCTTAAGGAAGACAACCTTCCACCGTACTCGACAGCACTATCCTGGGCAAGGATGGAATCATCAGAGTCGTCATCGTACGCACTAAAAAGGGACTTTATAAGCGAGCCGTTGGAAAGCTTGCCGCTCTACCCATCAATCCTGACGCTGTTGAAAGCACAAACCTTTCAACGGGTGGTGAATGTCTACAGCAGAGCACCCGCGCTCCAAAGCCGCATAAATGAACACACAAATTGTATTATAGCACAGATCATAGATTATAAGCAAACCACGCGATAATCTCTTTTCTGCTACATACTCATTTTTATCTATGACGCGCTCTGCTCGACCACGTACATATGTACGTGTGGGAGCTATGCTGTTCGCTGCTGAGCCGGTACATATGTCGCTTTTGTGTAACAGCTTGAAAACATATAATAAAGAGGATGCAAACCAAAATCTCCACACCGATCTTGATGATATTTGTTTGAATACATTCTTATTGAATTTTTTTTTTTTCTGATTCGATGTTTCTTTACATATTCACTTATTCTCTATATTTTTCCTTAAACACTATGCTTACAATACGATTAACATTCCGGCGAATCTTCCACGATGATCCTTTGGAATTTTTCCTTTTTGTCCTGCGACAACAAGGGTGCAGCAGGTGACTGGGGTTCCTTGGTGACACTTCGATTCGTGGTTCTCTGCGAACGGATACTCCAGAGAATGCCGGCGGTATCGACCGGTGAAGGTTTAAGATCAGACGCGGTAAAGATAGTCTTTTACAAAATCGCGCTGTGGCTCGTTTTGAGGCACTTTATCGAATAACATTTTAATTACTTCTGTGCGTTGTGGCTCCATTTGAGGCACTTGAGTTTCCTTGCTCGGGCGCCAATTAAGGAATTCTTTCCTTTAATGGTCTTTTAAAAAAGACCGTATATTTGTCGTGCTATTTTAGAACTAAATTACAATGGTCAAGACAAATTATGCTAAAGCTAAAACTCTGCTACTGCCGCTGTCGCTGCAGCCGCTGCCGCTGCTGACGCTGTTGTCGCTGTTGCCGCTGTTGCCGCTGTTGTTGTTGCTGTCGCTTCCGTTGTAGCTTGACTAAGGTGTCCTCTTCCATGGTGCGCTCCCACGGTCGCGCTGTTTGGTGGAATGCGCTGACGCAGCGCACGTAGCAAAAGTGCATTCATCTGGTCCGTGATTGCATGGGCTCGTGTGCATGCATTTTTGGTCAACTTCGACTTTAACTAATATACATACACACATAAATATTCATATATTTAATACTTAAAGTCATTAACATTAACACCACTTGAACTATTATCCCATGTCAGTTTTTGCCAACAGAAAACATAACTTAACATAACCAAAAAGCCATTTATGTTAACATAAGTAGTGTTAATCATATGCACCAACAGCAGCAGTTTCTGTGTACACTTTTCGGCGTTAGTTAGTTTTCGGCCGAAGTTAGAAACAGTCACCCAACCCACAAACCTTTTTTATACTCGATCAGTTTCAATTGGAATTTTATGTTTATTATTATTGTTGTGTTAGGTTATTAAATAACCTAATGTGCATTTCGTCAAAAACAAAATAGCTGGTGTCGATTATGTCTAACACGCTGTTTAGGTGACAGTTGTGACTGAGCAGTGGTAAACTTTATTTTTGTTATTTTATACTTGTATATTACAAAAGTGCTAGGGTACATGTTTTGGTTTTATTACACAGTGAACGGGTAATCGCTGTCGGTAACACCCGACTGCAATGTTCTCACTTGTCTTTTCTGCTACATACTCACGTTTATCTATGGTGGTCTGCTCAGCGACGTACATATGTACGTGTGGGAGCTATGCTGTTCTTTGCTGAGCTGGTACATATGTATATAAGACTCACTTGCATTTCAAACCATCGAAAAAACGTTGTAAAGCTCTTGCTAAAAACTGGGTTAGTTGCTATCTTGTAACAGCTTGAAAAGAACATTTTCTTGAGCGCAGTGCAAGTCGCGAATACAGTTTAACATATTGTTGTGATAACTTTCGGTTGCTGGTCGCAAATCGGTACATTACAACCCACATACACACACACAGTGCCAATAAACATACGGGCATACATAATTTAGTTAAAGGTGTTATATACCTTACGTACTTGAACTTTTACCATGACCGAAAAATCTGACAATCAGAACTTGGCCTCGGGCGGTAGTAATTTTCATATTTACAAGGCCAAGGCTGAGTCAATAACGAGGCAATTAGTCTCATTAGAACGTGTTTATGGACAGTGATAACAGTTCGCCATTTTTTTTAATACCATAGCTCCATCGCAGTCAAGGGCCGTTTGCCTGATTTGAAGCTCCCACGTTTTAGTGGAATCTATATGGATTGGCCCAATTTTCATTCAATGTTCTCCACTGTAGTGGATAAGGATGAAAGGATAAGTATAATTGAGAAGTTTCAGTACCTGCGTGGCTGCTTGGATGGAGCAGCGTTGTATACAATACGATCTCTTGAGCTAAGCGAGCAGAAATATGACAAGGCGTTAAACTTACTTACGATATTTGGGCTTAAGGGTATGGAAAGGTCATCGGCAAGCAGTTTACGTGAGCTCAGCGATAAACTCAACTCGCATCTACGCGCTTTTCAAATACTACACCGATTGAAATATCCGACGGACTTCTTATTTATATTGTCTGTCATAAGCTTGTTCAAAGGACACAGGAAAAATGGGAAGAGGATCTGCTTACCTCAAAATTGCCATCTTGGGTCAGCATGGCTACATTTTTGGAGAAAATATGTCGGATGATGGAAAATTTGGAAAGCGCTATGGTAACACAGAAACCTAGCCAACATGTTAGAAAAACTTTATCACAGCCCAATCAAAACATTCTTTTTGTATCCAAAAAAACAAATGCATTTAAATGTCATTTCTGCGAGGCCACAGCCCATTACATCCCGAAATGTGGTCAATTTTTTAATTAAACTGATAACTTCCGATATAGGGAAGCCAAGAAAAACCATCTATGTCTAAATTGCCTTTGCAAAGGTCATGTATTACAGCAGTGTAAGTCTGCAGGCATTGTCAGGCTATGCATCACCGATTCTGGCAATCTAGCATCGCAGACTGACGCTTTCAGGCCACCACAAAATTCATCTGCCTTAGTCACAAACTCATCGTCGCGCCCTCTACCCGCAGTCCCAAATTGTTTGCCTTCCGACTACGTGTTGCTAGCTACAGCCATTACCTATGTCAAGAGTCGCTCTGGTACACTTGTTCATTGCCGAGCGATCTTAGACTCGGCATCTCAGCTAAATTTTGTTACGACAAGACTAGTTAATCACTTCCAGCTAAAACATTATACCTCACACACGATCATATCTGATATAGGAAAATCATCGCTAGCATCTGACAAAACGGTGGACATTGCTGCGCGGTCGTAAGACGCAAGCTATCGTGCTTCGTTCTCCGCGGTTGTCACACGAACCATCACCGATTTACAACCTCATTACAACATGGATGCAAAGGATTGGAACATGCGAAAAAATATCAAGCATGCTGATCCGCACTTTTATGCACCTCAACGAATCTATCCGAATAGTCCAAGCGCTTGGCGTTAACTACTTTTGTCCATGAGCCAAATATTCAGGATGATGTCTTCGCACTGTCCAGCATCGTGAGGCGGTTTTTGGGAAATCGAAACCGATTACTCCGCGCTCTCTTCAATTTCTGAGGAAGAATCTAGGTATGAACAGAATTTCTTAGCAAATTATTCTCGACTCGAATCCGCTCAATACTCAGTCCGTCTCCCAGCAAAGATTACCTTCAACGAACTTGGAGACTCTTATGACCGAGCTCTGCGCAGATTTTATAAATTAGAAAGAAAGCTCGCGAAGGATAAGAGCTTGAAGTCTGCATATACAGTATTTCTTAATGAATATCTTGAATATCTATCAGACAAACACACCTCAATATTTTTTACCACACCATACCACCAAGCTAAGAGTCGTATTCGATGGATCAGCGAAAACAACTTTCGGCAAATCTCTCAACGATCTTTTAATGGCAGGTCCCACCATACAACCGAAAATCTTCAACACACGTGTTTTCGCTTCTTCAAAGTTGCGTTGTATGGGGACATTTGCAAAAATTACCGTCGTGTGTAAGTTTCCAATCCCGATGATTATTTGCAATGCATCTAGTGGCGTAACGATTCGACAGATGACATTTAAATCTACAAGTTAAATACAATAACTTATGGTACAAAGCCATCTGCATATTTAGCTGAATGAACTCAATCTGCTCACGCCGGCCCACTGAGCCAGATATAACTCACCTCAGGATCAATTTGCTGAATCGCTGTGTCGCTGCGACTATGCTACATAAAGCAAGTAAGAATTCTGGCGGAAATGCAGTACTGCCTATCTATCTCTGCTGCAAGAGAGGAGCAAGTTGCGCTCATCTGCACCAAATCTTCAACGGGGTGCTGTAGTCATGCTTGAGGAAGACAACCTTCCACCGTCGTCGACAGCACTATCCTCGGCAAGGATGGAATCATCAGAGTCGTCATCGTACGCACTAAAAAGGGACTTTAAAAGCGAGCCGTTGGAAAGCTTGCCGCTCTACCCATCAATTCTGACGCTGTTGAAAGCACAAACCTTTCAACGGGTGGTGAATGTCTACAGCAGAGCACCCGCGCTCCAAAGCCGCATAAATGAACACACAAATTGTATTATAGCACAGATCATAGATTATAAGCAAACCTCGCGATAATCTCTTTTCTGCTACATACTCATTTTTATCTATGACGCGCTCTGCTCGACCACGTACATATGTACGTGTGGGAGCTATGCTGTTCGCTGCTGAGCCGGTACATATGTCGCTTTTGTGTAACAGCTTGAAAACATATAATAAAGGGGATGCAAACCAGTATCTCCACACCGATCTTGATGAAATTTGGTTGAATACATTCTTATAGAATTACAGTTCATTTATACATTACCGACCCCACTAGGTAGTAAGACTTGTGGCTGTAAGTGCAATTAAAAATTTTTTTTTTTTATTAATAGGGGAAGATAGGGGAGGTATTCAAAATCTGAATACATTCTTATTGAATTACAGTTCATTTATACATTACCGAGCGCACTAGGTAGTAAGACTTGTGGCTGTAAGTGCAATTAAAAATTTTTTTTATTAATAGGGGAAGATGGGGGAGGTATTCAAAATCGGCCTATCCTGTACGAGAACATATTTAACCAAATTTGGTTGCTGTAGGTCCAATAGTTTCTGAGATATACAAAAAAAAAAAACCGGACTGAAAAAACTAATATATATCAATAATAGAAAAACGGGGAGGGTTATCGATAACTCAAAATAGCCCTGACCTGCGTATGGTATACACGAATTTAAAAGACCAAACTTTAATCCCTACCTCTTATTGCAGAGCTTGCTGCCAATTGACTTGTCAAACTTGACAAATTTTACCACACCTTTTCATTAGTATCTTCTGTGTTACTAAACCGTTTTTGATTAATTTTATTGCAATAGATTCTTTAAGTGCTATTTTTTTTTTATTATTTGTAAGGGAGTCTCACAGCAGAGATTTAAGAGCACGGCATTACAAGGGTTGCCATCATCCCATTCATCCGTAGTTTTAAAATCCGATCTGTCAAAGACCCCTAAGACAGGAATGGCTTTTACTAGACTAGCAACCCCAATGTCTGCTGCTAGCAACCCATTTGAGTGTTTAATCCTAAGAAGGCTCAAAGAAGCTACCTTCGTTATGTGCAAATACAGTATATCCAGTCCTAAGTCTCCATTGCGGCAGTAGGACATGCACGCATAACCCCCGAGTGGGATAGGCATACGCGGCCAAGTCATTACATATAGTATCGATGCCTAGCTAGTTTAACCAGTAGTTAATTTATCACTAGGGATCAGAGAATGAAGACAGGATCCCAATGTAGACAACCTTTAACTGCTCGGATGCTTACAATGGTAGCGTACTGTGAATATCTTAGGTCTCTGTGTATAAGTATTTGCTCTATCCAAATAATAGATGATACCGCCCTGGTTATTGACTGATAGCCAGTGTTTTCGAAGAGGAAGGAACAAAGCAATTTCCTTCGCCTCGAATGCCTTTTCAATATTACTGATATCTTATGTAATGCTGGAACTGGCTTACCTCCAACACCCCAACTTCAAGCGAACTACAGGCCTTGATATGACTGAAGCTCGCCCTCACCCACTCGGCTGCGTTGTTGTCGTAGCAGATGAGCATGAGCCACTCCGTTCTCGGCACAACACCCTCGAGCTTTGGCTTCACACTTGGCGTCACATACGTCAGGGTGGACAGAGGTGACGATCTATCAGTCATGATGAAATCTCTGAGAGGTCTGACAAGAAAGTTTGTGGTCTTTCCGGATCCTTCCCTTCGCGACCAACATCAACGCTTGGGAAGATGTAGACCGGGAGGCCTTCAACTGCGGTGCAAGAAATAGCCTTAAGCAGGTTGAAGCTTGCGGTGATGTTACTTGAGCCGACTTAATATTTAATTTAATATTAATGTTTATTTTACTCCGTCTACAGCGGGAGGTCGAAAAATAAAACTGGAAGGCGACAGGTATCCAGAGTCCGCATACTAACGGCCGAGCACCCCATCGGTCATGAATCCTTCGGCATATGCTGTTCCACCTTGGATTGGGGTAATTTTCTGAAGAGTTGTCTTCTCTTTGCCCGACTACCATTAGGCATCACCCTTGGCAGAGACATGACCATGCCAAGGATCTGCTTCTAGCCGCCCTGTCGAGGAGAGTATAGTCGCACTTTTAACAGTGTGTGCAGATACGAAGTGTATTATTCAAGTGATAATTACACGTTAGTCCCCTTGCACAGCAGTTAACGGAATCTTTAAGTGCTATAATATATAAATATTCACTCAAACCATTTTTTTTTTCTAGGTCTCATAATATATGAAATAAGCTTACAAAATTTGAGGTTTTTGTGGGTTATCGATTATATGAAATAAACTTGATCTGCGCGTGCCATGGACGAGTCTTTATCCAAAAAGTCTATAGCTCTTATAGTTTCCGAGATCGACGCGTTCATACAGGCGGTCGTCAGCTGCTAGACGACTCGGTGAATGATGAAACGGCTTAATCACTCTGTCGGGAACTATCTTCAGTTGAATTGGGCACAGTTTTTCAGCTTCTGTGGGCGTCTGGTAGCTGCTCTTTATATTCTGCTCGACATCTTTGCGATATTGCGGCGGAACTATAAAAGAAGACTCTTCGGTGATATTATAAATAAGATAATGTTCATCTTTCGGCATCGGGTCTGCATCTAGCTTCAAAAACGTGTACCCTTGCTTGTCGGCAATCAAACGAAACTTTTTGATGAAATCATGCCCCAACAGAGCATCGTAATCGATCTGATTATTGGGTACGACTAAAAACTTTTGGTCTGTCTGCAACCGTAACCTCTTCGTTAAAGCACCCAATAGGCTTGGTTATTGTATGGCCTAGACCGCGCAACGTGGATGTGCTTTTAAAAACGTTTTTCATGTTGTTCACGACACTCTCTTTAATTATGGTCACATCCGATCCTGTATCTGTGAGACAATCAACTTTATTTGAACTTCTTTCATGCGACTGCGATCAGCAACTACGCGAACTTTATCAACTTCAATAACTTTATCGGCTTTTTCGGGACAGTTACGAGAGATATGACCGCTTTGATTACATTTAAAAAACATTTAATTTCGACTGTGCAATCTTTTCGTTTGTGCTCGCCAGATCCACAAGGCTCTGAAGGACTTACAGCGATACATAGCACATTTGTATTCGTTTTTTATGTCAAGACCGTTCACAACATGACAACTGCGTCTTCAACATAACCTACTGCTGCAATTTTTTTCATATGTAGCAAATACTTGTGTAGCGTCTCGTTGCTCTTCTTCTTTCTATCATGCAGCTGCTAATGAATGTCTGCACTGTTATAGCTACATTAAAATTCTTCGAACAATACGCGTTTCAGCTCATCATAGTCAGACACTATTTCAGCTTCCAAGAAAAGCTTAGCTGCAGCGGTCATCTTTCCCCTAGCATGTACATATCTTTGTTTATCTGTGAGTTCATACGCGTCCGCATTCTTCTCAAAAATTTCGAACCACTTTTCTATTGGTACAGACTTGCCATCACACTCGCTTATTATTTTTCCAAAATTATCCGGGGCGATTTTCATTTGGTTTTCACGTTGCTCCTCAGAAATTATTTTAAGGCTTAACAGTTGTAGCATCTGCTAAATTTTCGCGTTAATACTGTTTCCCTGATTGTTCTCATTTATATCTGTCATTTCGTTCACACTGGCACGCGATGTTTCCAGTCCGACTTCTGCCATCTCATTTACACTCGAACGCAACTTTACTCCTGTTTCTCTTGGTTTTGAAGTTTCTACTTTTGTATTCTGCTCTTTATCGGCGTTACCTTCATCTTGCGCTTCGTTTTCTAATCGAGTCTATACTACCCAAGTAACGGTTTTTCACAAAATGACGGCGACACTGAGGCGGCTTTAGATTTCACAACTGTTCGACAAAATTACACCACGATCAACTTGTATCAAACTGTGCGTCTCTGGCTATGCTCACAGAATTCAAATTGCTCAACTTAATATGTATAGCTACATTTAACAACTTTACAACTTTATAGCAGCATATAACAACTTTAGCAACTTTTTCGAAATTCTGCTCTTGCACCAGTCAACTTTATTCGATCATTCTAACTCTTTTTCGACACGGACGAGGTCAAAACTGTAAGACGCTTTTTATTTGACACGGACGAGCCCCCAAATGTAAGATATTTATTATAGTTAAGTTTAATTAGATAATGTGGTTCATAATACAAAGTTAGTTGTGACCGATCTGACAACGTTTTTAATTCCACTTTCTGCTCCTACCGACAACAACCGACGAATTCTCTGTACCACTTTTGACTTCCTTCTTCTCTACCGACTCTGACGACTTATCGATAGGCTGCAATTATCCAAAATGTTAACTAACAGGGTAGTGTTAGCTCCTTAACACTTCTGCCCTTTACATATATATATATATGCACATTCTTTTTCGAATTCTCAAGCGATTGGTTGTACAATTGTGTTTCTAATCTCAGATTTTGACAGGGGCAATTGAGATGTATCTCTAGTTCGGTGGTAGAGATGTTGTCTGGCGCACTGTCAATTTAAATTTGTTAAATTAAATTTTATTTTTTTTTTTTAAATTTAACGCACTTATTGGTCCAAGTGTAACTTAATGCTGGGACATCGGCGATTTGAAATATTGTGAAGCAACAAAATAGTGAAAAATTTGTATTTTACATGCACACTCTCAAAAAGCTTTCGCAGATCAATTGCACCCAACATTTGAAAGATATAGTTTCCTATTTTGCGAAAATTTTGAGAGAAATTTCACAACTTCGGCATACTAAACTTTGCCTGCAAATATTAAAAGCGAGCGCGAAGCGCGATAATTTATGTTTATTATTTACTTTAGCTTTATTTTACTAAGTGCGGCTGTGGTGTCGTGTGTATGAATGCAGAGGGGGTTTAATTAAATGCATGTAACCGACAGCTCGCCGCTGGGTTCAGGGTATCTCCTACTCGGGCACTCCCGACTAGAGCCATCAGGTCAGCGCTCTGCAATGATTGCTATCGAATTTGAGCCCAGATTTTCCGGATCTTCCGAATTGTTTGAAAAGCTTAACGACTTTAGCGGAACGGCTTTTGCCCCACGCTTACCTTTAATGATAATTAAGGTGATCAATGTACCAATTCCCGTTGCCAATGTAGCTACGACCCTTCCAAGGGCGTTTAATGAAGCCGAGGTAGTTCAAATTCATTTCAAGCGTAGGATGGAATATAGCCATGGCAATGATGCAATTAATCAACACCGAGTTTTACAGGAAGTACGAAATAGCTATTAACAAACAGTGGCTAGCTTCCTTGTCGTCTGACGAAGTTCTCATTGTTGCATAATTTGATGATAGGGACTTGAATACCCAATTAGAAAAAAAAATCTGCTCAAGCCTGCTCAAGAAATATGGAAACAGAAATAATTAATCCAGGAGGCCAGGAAACACTTTTAGAAAATATCCCTATAGAAAACATTGTCATGCAAAGAATAGTTATAGCTCCTATAGAGGGTCAGCGTCCTTTGGATATGATTAAAGATTGTGATTCAAATGAGCTGGCCTTCTCAACTATCTTTGCTGTCATTAAAAATAAACGTTCAGAGAGTTTTACAACCATAGTTAGGTCAGAACTAAGAAATGTTGATAGAAGAGGTTGTAGAACAGGTAAACTATTTTTTAACTACAAAAAGTTGGAAATTATTAATATTATGAACAATACTTCCATTTGCTTATGTAAGCACAGCTCCACTAAAGGCATTTCTGCGGTTTAATGAAGAGCATATATATAATTGAATACGCCACGATGATGTCTATAGGGATTTCAAAGGTATTCCCACTTCTCTTGCTCACTGGGAAGCAGAAATAAAGAAGTTATAAAGAGGTTATGGCCATGATTAGGCAATTCGGACTTCCGACATTTTTTATAACCTCCTCGGCAGCAGAAACTTGGTGGATGGAGCAGTTGGTTTTACTTACAAAGATAGTTGATAAGTTAGATATATCTGAGGCAGCAGAATCAGAATTGCATTTTAATGAAAAAGCCCGTCTCATAAGAGCAGATCCCGTATCTTGTGCTAGGTATTTTTATTTTCGTTTCAGGCAACTTTTAAAGCTAATGAAAAAGGAAGGTGGTGCTTTCGGTTGTCATAGGGTCATAAAATTTTATTGGCGGGTAGAGTTTCAGCAACGAGGCTCACCACATATTCATGGCATGTTTTGGCTGAAAGATCGCTCCAAGCTTGACTTGTCTGATGAGTCAAGCATTCCTCCAGTATAGTCCTTTATTGACCAGTTTATCACAACTGATACATGTAACCCAGATGTAGCTCCATTTTTGGAGTATCAAACACAGAACCACCGAGAGGTTAGAGGCCAAAAAATTCGCAGATTTGGTATTCCATACCCTTCCATGCCCCAAACAGAAATTCTATTTCCGTTAGCCGAGGATGCACAAAATAAAGATGTGCAACGTAGGAATTTGGAAAAAATACAGGGCTCATTAGAGTATCCGTTTGATCGTAAAGCCATAGATTCTTTTAGTGATTTGAATAATTTTTTGTCCGACGATCAACTTAACGTATGCTATCTAAATGCCATTAGGTCGAGTTTAAAGAAGCCCAAAATATTTTTACAGCGATCTTTTGCTGCTATAAAGCTTATAATACTCACCTTATTCTACTACAGCGAGCCAATATAGAGTGTATACAGTTCATATTAGATCGATATGCTTGCTGCAGTTACGTCGTTAATTATATTAACAAGTCCCAGAGAGGTATTTTGAAATTAATGCGTGAAACAATCAGTGAAATTAGTAGGGGCAGTGTGACTATAAAACAAAAGTTACATAGGGCATAAATTTAATTCGAGTACTGAGATATCTGCCTAGGAAGCCGTTTACTGCCGTTTAGGTATGCATTTGTCCGAAAGCAGTAACGCTGAAGTATATATAAATACTTCATGGCCAGAGCATCGGGTTAGGATACTTAAGTCCAGGCAACAGTTGCAAAATTTATCCAAAGACTCAACATCAATACTTGAACTAGGACTTTTAGATCAATATGTTCAGCGTCTCGACGCTTTAGAAAATTTCTGCCTTGCCGATTTTGCAGCTTTTTATATTTTTAGGAAAAGGCATAGTGGGACTCGTCAGAATATTAATAATGCAAATGACATCACAACCCCAAGGTCTTCTCAATCATTAGTTTACGCACTTCGCGACGGTAGTGGCTTCGTAAAGAAAAGGCTGACTCCAAGTATAATTAGATATAGAATATTTAATATTAATACTGATAGGGAGTTAGTTATGTTATAATGGAGGGACGAGAATATAGACTTAGTGTAGTCAAAATAAGGAGTTAATTGAGAGCAATTGGAGAAAATATAATAGTTTAGATGATAGTAAGCTTCAGGATGCTTTCAACAATGCAGTTCAGGAGGAAGGAGAGGAAAATTGTGACAATCAAGAGGTGGTAGATGATAGATTTAAAGTGTTAGGATTGCCTGAAATAAATCCTCATTTAAATGTCTTAAACATTAATGATACTGATAATATTGCAGACTCAGACGATAATAACGTCCGATCAATAAAACTTCCAGCTATAGTTTACGCTGAATGATTTGCAGATATTGTCCGGTCTCTTAATTTGAAGCAGAAGATATACCATTAACTTTTTTTGTACAATGCCAAAAATAAATCCGTATTTTACGAATTTGTTACTGGTATATTCAAAAGCCGACTTATTTTAGCAAGTTTTTAATCTTTGTCCGTAATGTACAATAATGTAAGCCAGGAACTGATCCAAGTTCCGCTAAAATTCTATTGTGTGCCCCAACAGGTAAAGCTGCTTTCGGAATCAGTGGATCAACACTGCATTCAATGTTTTCTCTACCAGTAAATCAATCTGGTTCAGATTTAAGAGCCTTAAGTAATGATTTAGTCAATACATTGCATTCAATAGACCTTAAACTTATTATTAAAGATTAAATATCTATGGTAGGATCCAAAATGTTTTCCCAGTTGGACTCCCGTTTAAAACAAATTTTTTAAAATATTTCTCCATTCGGTGGTATTTCATTCATAGTCTTCGGGGATCTACTACAGCTATCACCAGTAGAAGATCGTTGGATTTTCGAATCCAACTCTAATGATCCCTACAGTGCCATTTATGCGTCTTCTCTGTGGGACCTTTTCAAGTATTTTGAACTCACCGAAACCATGCGATTAGGGGGACCAATTATTTGCATCTGCTTTGAGTAATATAGCATCGGGCATCGGGACAACTGATGACATTAGTCTGGTCCGGTCCCGCATATGTCAGCCACCGGCGGTGCCAGATGATGCAATTCAACTTTTTAGTACCAATGCGGCAACTGACAACTTTAATACTGTAAAGTTTAACTCCATTCTGACTGAACAATGTTGAGTGGCGAGCTGTCAGACGCGGGTTCGGGTCTCGGTTCGGTCAAAGGAATTCTTTTACTGTTTATTTAAATTTTATTTTATTTTTCAAATTTAACGCACTTATTGGTCCAAGTGCAACTTAATGCTTGGACATCGGCGATTTGCAACAAAATGGGGAAAAATTGGTATTTGGCATGCACACTCTCAAAAAGCTTTCGCAGATCAATTGCACCCAACATTTGAAAGATATAGTTTCCCATTTTGCGAAAATTTTGCGAGAAATTTCGCAGCTTCGGCATACTAAACTTTGCCTGCAAATATTGAAAGCGAGCGCGAAGCGCGATCATTTATTTTTATTATTCACTTTTCCTTTATTTTACTAAGTGCGGCTGTGGTGTCGTGTGTATGAATGCAGAGGGGTTTAATTAAATGCATATAACCGACAGCTCGCCGCTAGGTTCAGGGTACCTCTTAGTCGGGCACTCCCGACGAGAGCAATGATAATCAATTCCTTCCCAATAGCAGGGGAAGATGAGGTGTCAACAGGCAACTTTAATAGGCTTGCAAAGTGTTTTTGTACTTGAGCACACAGGCAGGAACACCATCAGGACCAGGTGAGGACTCTGGTTTGATTGTGTTAATGTCGCAAAGTAGCGAACTTTCCGTAATGATAGGACACAAAATGCCGTTTGTCGACATTAACTAATGTGGATAAGGCTGATTATTTTTAATGCATGTGGAATAAGTAGTTTAAAAAAAATTATTCGAAAGAGCTATCGTTTGGAATTTAAAAGGTGAAATTTTCTGAGGACCATGGGCGAATTGAAGCCGACAACGATGAAGATATCCTTTGTAGCATACGAGATTAAGCTTATAGAATTTAGATCTGGCAACTACATAACGGAGGAAAATTCCGGCATTTGCCGATTTCATAAATATTTTATAATATCTCGACATAACAATTTTTACTTTAAGAAATTCCTTTGATAACCAGGGAGACTGATTTGACCTCACTGGGCACACAAGAGACACAGAAAGCAGATATAAAAATTTAAGTTCAGGATATCGTAAAAAAGTTGAATTGCAACATCAATGTCTCCAAAATTGTATAGTTGGGACCAGTCGGAATGCTGAATAAGATCATTAAGCTTAAGAAAATCAGCCTTACGAAAGCAGTATCCGTTGTTTGATCAGTAGGATTTGGTACCGTAATAGGCACAGGAGTAGGTAATCCAATGACCAGATCAATAGTAGGATGAAAAGGGTCCTCAGGTCTTAAAAACATGTGACACAGTTGGTAACTATCCTTAGAGGCAACTATTACAGCTTGTGAACCAGTTGATACATTTTGTGTTGGTTGTTGAACATCGAGCGCGGAAATATCGGACAAAGGCGTTCTCCGATCTTACACATTCGGTAACCAAATTGATTTCGAAGCTGCAGGGGTAGGAAATGAAATAGTCTGGTGAGTCACCGCCGGAGGAGGCTGCATACCCGTAATGACTCACTTAATAGTTTTAAGCCATGTAAAGAAGTTCCTTGGGCGGGATACAGATCTCAGTCAGGCCAGGCCAATTTCAATATTTAGTACCATCTTTATTTCAGTATTTGATTAACTTAAATTTGTTTAGCTAACCTTCTCGGTGCAAGACGCCCCCGCTTTCACTTTAATCTTTAATCTTTTTACTCGCGATTCTGTCTTCCTTGACAGCCGCACCACCAAATTTTCCACACGTCTGCTCTCGTCGGCAGTCGGACAGTCATCTTCCTACACGTCTGCTCTCCTCGGCATTTGGACACTTATCTTCCAACACGTCTGCTCTCCTCGGCAGTCGGACAATAATTATTTTCTTACGCTTCTGCTATGAGGCAGCTGGCCTCAACTACTCAATTTCTCCTCAGCTTTCCCTCTTCACCTCAAAGCGGCTCTATCGCCTGAGAGCTTTAGCAGCTGATCGCGAACCTGCTGCCCAGCCTCTAGCTGCCTGCTATGCCGCTTCTTAGCTGTTAAACCAAAACTCTGATATCACTTTTTGCGCCTTACTTCTACAAACATACTTCTACAAACTTATCTGCTACAAACTTAAGACTACAAATTTAATTTGTAAACGGCCGGGCTTGCTTTTGCGTCCATCACGCCAAGTCCCCTTGTGGAGTCTGCATGCTGCGCAGGTGTCCCTACCCTCACTCGGTGGTCGCTGTCTGATAACATCTTGGAGGCTTTGGGCGTCCCATCACACTGAAACGGTTGCCCCTTTGCCAACATTCCTGCGTGTTGATGTCCTTGGCGAAATGCCCTCTTCGCGTGCACCTAAAACATACGCACCGCGCGTCGAATGACGGCGCATCTCCCGCGGGTCGCTTTTTCGCACCGTGCCGCGGACGATTTTGGGATTACTCTACCCAGCCGTTTCGCGGACGCGGGTTGTCGCGTATCCTAAGAAGCAAAAGATCCCAGATTGTCAGTAGCCTTCGTATACCCATCCTCCTGACTCTGCCTCCTCACTCTCTTGTAATCTACTGTCATCTGGGTAAGCTGCGTCAGACTAGCGAAATCGTTCGGCTCCTGATCTGATCCTCCAAGTTCTCAAAATATCCGGATCGCAGGAAGTTTTTCTAGGAACTCCGCCCTAAGCAAAGCAATTGACCCGCCTGGCATCCGACTGGTAACGAACCACCTAGCGGCTCTGTCCGTCAACACCTCATCCATAGCGCGAGGCAGCTTGTCTAAACTGATGCCGTATGATATGGCCCGCTCCTCAAGGGACCTCATAAACGAAACGCATGCACCACTTCGGGACTTGTCCTGATTTCGGTAACGCGAACATGGTGAGTGTCTGACGACCTCTCATCCAAACCGGCACACTTGCCTACTGGGCCTCGATGAACTTGCATCCTGGGAACCTCCATCTGAAAACCTTCTTGTCAGGTCGGTGCTCATCGAATGGGACGCTTATGTCTCCCTCCGATTTATGACTCTTCCGGCGTCGGCCAGGACGTTTACTTGGGTTCATAACTTATTTTATTAACTTCCGTTTTTATAATATTTAATATATTTATTTTTTATATCTTGAACCCATTGAAAATGGGTAAAATGGGTATAGTGGTTATGTGCAAATGCATGTAACAGGCAGAAGGAGGCATCTCCTACCCCATAAAGTGTTAAGTCGGATTTTGGATATTATTCGCCCCCCATTTCAAAAAAACGCAAATCAAATACTACAGACTTGCGCTTTGGTATGTAGATTGGGATGTTCTCATTAAGCAGAAGAAGAATTCATTTTCTATAGTGTCTGCCAAGCGCAGCCGATGTGTAAAGTGCGCAGCTTGCTGCGGGCGATTGTGTGTGTGTGTATGTGTGACTTTGTGAATGTGTGTATTAATGCAACTAGGTTTAAATGTATGTAACGACAGCTTGCCGCTGAGTTCAGGGTATCTACTAGTAAGTACAATCATTATTCAGTACAAACATTATTTCAGTATTTGATTAACTTAAATTAGTTTAGCTAACCTTCTCTCCTCGGCAGTCGGACACTCATCTTTCTACACGTCTGCTCTCCTCGGCAGTCGGACACTAATCTTCCTACATGTCTGCTCTCCTCGGCAGTCGGACACTTATTATTTGCTTAAGCTTCTGCTATGCTGCGGCTCGCCTCAACTACTCAATTTCTCCTCAGCTTTCACTCTTCACCTCGAAGCGGCTCTATCGCCTGAGGGGAGCTTTAGCAGCTGATCGCGAGCCTGCATCCCAGCCTCTCGCTGCCTGCTATGCCACTTCTTAGCTGTTAAACCAAAACTCTGTTATCGCTTTTGGCGCCTAACTTCTACAAACATACTTCTACAAACTTATCTGCTACAGTCTTAAGACAACAAATTTCAATTGTGGGGGGACGGGGGTCGATTCGCCTCACAGCCATTGATTTTGGGTATCCATGGCTTTGAGCTGATCGTAAGGTTGGCGAAAACCAACGATCAGACCTGTGAAGTTAATCCCCAACCCGCGTCTGGTAGGCCCCCAGGCAGCACCTCTTCCACCGAGCTACAGTAGCAACTTAACCGTGTCTGTCAAAATCTAAGCTAAAAAATAGCACACATGCACAAACAATCGCATTAGAATTCACAAATGAGCTAACGCATATGAATGTGCACATACTTATGTATGTATGTATGTGTGTACATGCATGCAGTAAACTTCTGCGCTTGACGCTTGCCACCAAGTGGTTTAGCCAATGTACAATTACATTTTCTTTAATAACTTCAGTGTTTCTTAGCCGATCTTGATGACATTTTTTTAAATGCATTCTTATTGGTATACAGTACATTTATATATTGATGAGCAGCCTAAGTGGTATGAAGTGTGTGTGTACTTGAAATTATTTTTTTATTATTTTAATTATTTTTATACTCTGAACGCATTGAAAATGGCTAATAAGGGTATAATGGTTTTGTGCAAATATATGTAACAGGGAGAGGGAGACATCTCCAACCCCATAAAGTATATATATTCTTGATCAGAGTCACTAGCCGATTCGGTTAATCTCTGTCCATCTGTCTTTTTCTCGAAGTGAAACTATTATATTAGGATTTTGCAATGTCCGTCCGTATGAAAGCAACTTTTTTCGGCGCTATTGAAGCTAGAGACTTGAAACTGGGAATACATACTTGTATTTATTTGCTTTAGATAAAGTGTTAAGATCTTTGTGCCACACCCACTAAGAGGTTGCCATTACGATAAAAAAAAAAAAAAATACTTCAAGTACTACACACTTGCGCTTTCGATTGTTCATGGACTTAGATTATCTTATTAAGCACTGAAAATTTCATAACGATCATACTCTTAGTTTAGAAGTTATTCAAGAATTCATTTTCTATAGTGGCTGCCAAGCGCAGCCGATGTGTAAAATGCGCAGCTTGCTGTGTGCGTTTGTGTGTACTTTGTGAATGTGTATGAATGCAACGAGATATATGTGTTTAACGACGCTCGCCGCTGTGTTCAGGTATCTCTAATTCCGGACTAGATCTGATCTCACTGCTTCATAGTTTTCTTAATTCGATTATTATATATAAATGCACTATCCTTCGTTACAAAATTTTATATCAGGAATTTTGGGGCTTGAATGTGCTTTCGTACCTAGATTGTTACCTCGTGTAAAGGTGTATTAGTTTGATATCAGACATTTTTTGGATTACACATCTCTCCGACAACTGTCATTCAAATATGTCGTGGGTGGAACTTGGAACAAGTATAAGAGAATAAATAAAAGTATCAGTGTTCACATTGTAATAATTTCTCAATTACTGATATATTGGATTGGACTATGAAGTTTGTTAGTTTAAAAAATAAAATAAAATACAAATTTAAATAAACAGTAAAATAAATCGTTTGACCAAGCGAGACTAGACCACGTATCTACAGGCCGCCAGACAACATCTCAACCACCTAGCTACAGCTGCATTTGAATTGGCTCTAAATCTGAGATTAAACACACATGCTAGAACTTAAAAACACACATAGCTTGAGAAAGAATGTGCATATCATATGTGTGTATGTGTGTATACACGCATGCAGAAATCGTCTGCGCTTTGCGCTTGCCCCCACGTGGTTTGCCAATATACAACTACATTTTCTTTAATAACTTCTTTGTTTCATAACCGATTTGGATACAATATGTTTTAATACATTCTTATTGATCTATGATACATTTATAAAGCGCGTGAACTAAATTTCGTGGCTCTGGCTCCTATAGTTTCTGAGATATGCTCAAGCAGCTGCGCTTGGCGCCCAATTTGGAAAGTTAATTCTTAAATAACTTTTTAACTAAGAATAGGATCGTTTTGAAATTTTCAAGGACGTAACAAGAGCAATGAAATCTGTGTACAAAGCAATGAACAAGTCTGTTGTAAATGATTTGATTTTTATTTATTTTGGTTTTTTGATATGGAGGACGAATGGGGGAAGGTATCCAAAGTCCGAAATATTCATAATCTGCGTATCCTTTCCGAGCACGTATTAATTAATTTGTTGGCTCTAGCTTTTATAGTTTTTGAGATATGCTCAAAAAACCGGGAAAAAACCGATAAACACTGATTATAAAAAAACGGTACAAGTTATCGATCATTTGAAATAAACTTGATCTGTATACCGTATGACACGTATCTAAAAAGTCCAAGCTGTCTAGCCCTTGTAGTCTCTGAAATCGACACGTTCATACAGACGGGCGGACGGACGGACAGACGTACAGACGGACCGACAGACGGATAGACAGACGGACAGGACTTAATCGACACGGCTAGTGATGCTGATCAAGAATATATAACCTTATGGGGTCGGAGATGCCTCCTTCTGCCTGCACAAAACCATTAACCCCTTTACACATTTTCAATGGGTTCAGGGTAAATAGTTGAACAGGTGTTACGGTAGTACCTGAAATTTACTTTTTGCGAAGTGCCAAATGCCCAACTATTTTTTTGATTAACCCAATTCTTTAATAGCACTGGCTGCTGTGAACCGAGAAATGTAGGTCTTTTCTTAAACAGAGCAACTTTTCACTAAAATTTGATGTTTGTGATGTTAACAAAAATCAAAACATCGATGTTTCGATATTAGCAACGGCGATGTTTTCCAATTTTAGCTCGATAATCTTTTTTTTCTCGATAAGTCGTCTTATCGATGATTATCAACTCAATTTTCTAATCCGATGTAAAAAAATGTATCGAATTAACATCACTAGTTGATGTACATTTCTGTCCTCTGCCCCAGAAATTGCTTAGCTTATGTTCTTGTGTCAGAACTTTAGATTAATTATATTTCAACCCATTGCAATCAAACCGTACGTAACCCCAGGTGTTTGCAGCATATTGTTTTATATGAATTGGCGAAACGATCCGGCTTGCATGCATTGCTTGCTGTCGTTACATACATTTTAACACCTTTGCATTCATACACAAAATCACAAACACACACACAAGCACACGCTGCAAGCTTTGCACTTTACTCAGCTTTACTGGGACATATTAAAGCAAATTTGATGGTTCTAGCTCTTATAGTTTCTGAGATATTCTCTAAAAGCCGCGTCAATATACCGATAAATATCGATAATAAGGGGCGGGTTATCGATAACTTTAAATAAAGATGATCTGCGTGTGGTATACACAAACTTAGAAAACCAAACTTCAATCTCTAGCTCTTATTTCAGCGCTTGCTGCAAATTATCTTGTCAAATTTGTCCAATTTTACACATAATGATTTCTTTTATAGCTTTTGAGTTTCTCTACAGATCTTGATGAAATCGATCTATTCCTTAACTGCTAAAGTATACACAAATATTCATTTAAATCAAACTATCTCATAATAAAACGGTGGGGGCTATCGATCATTTCATACACTTTATGGGTTCGGAGATGCCTCCTTGTGCCTGTTACATACATTGGCACAAAACCATTATGACCTGTTTTTGTATTTTCAATGGGCTCAGAGCTTAAAAATCTGTTTTGAAATAATTTCGGTTCTTCTTAATTTTAACTTTTATTTCCTTATATAACTTTAAAAAATAGCTCATAATCTATTTTGTGTTTGTTTTATTCCAGTTTTTTTTGTTGCAAGTGTTTTACACCAAGAAAAGAGGATCTTATTGTTGCAAGTACAGAATGGTTTTGTAATCCCGAAAGCGATTCCAGAAGCCTCACAGCCGAAGTATGTACAAAATATTATTATTATTTACATTTTTTTTTAATAGCAAATTGGCTGCTGTGGCCTTCGGCAAATACAAGCTCGACAGCCATACACTAGCCTGGGATTCGAACCCATACCCTCGTTGTTGCCCTGAGCACTTTGACTTTGACTTTAAGGACTTTTAATAGCGGATGTTGTCGTTACATACATTTAAAGCTCTTTGCATTCATACACACACACACAAACGCACGAACTAATGTGCGCATTTAACACATCGGCTGCGCTTGGCCCAACTATGGAAAATAAATTCTTGAATAACTTCTAAACTAAGAGTATGATCGTGTTTAATAAGAGCATCCATGTACATCCTATGTACAAACCAAAGCGCAAGTCTGTAGTATTTGATTTGCCAAATACCAATTTTTCCCCATTTTGTTGCTCCACAATATTTCAAATCGCCGATGTCCCAGCATTAAGTTACACTTGGACCACTAATTGTTTTAAGTTTAAAAATAAAAGTAAATTAAAATTTAAATAAACAGTAAAAAAAACTCCTTTTAGCCAAGCCAGATTCGTACCCGCGTCTGATAGCGCGCAAGGCAACATCTCTACCACTGAGCCACAGTTGCATTTGAATCGCCTCCGTCACAATCTGAGATTAGACACACACGTGCAATCAATCGCTTGAGAATTCGAAAAATAATGTGTATATACATATGGATGTATGTATGGGTGCACACGCATGCAGAAAACGTCTGCGCTTGGTGCTTGCCAACATACAACTACATTTTCTTTAATTACTTCTTTGTTTCTTATCCGATGTTTTAATTCATTCTTATTCTTCTATGGTACATTTATATAACAGCCTGATCCAAATTTTGTGGCTCTGGCTCTTATAGTTTCTGAGATATGCTCAAGCAGCTGCGCTTGGCGCCCAATTTGGAAAGTTAATTCTTAAATAACTTTTTAACTAAAAATAGGATCGTTATGAAATTTTCAGGACGTAACAAGAGCAATGAAATCTGTACAAACCAAAGCACAAGTCTGTAGTGCTTGATTTATTAGTTTTTTTGAAATAGGAGGCGAATGAGGGAAGGTATTTAAAATCGAAATATTCATAATCTGCGTATCTTTTACGGGAACATATAAAATTAAATTTGGTGGCTCTATCACTTATAGTTTCTGAGATAGGCCTAAAAAACCGGGTCAAAGCACCGATAAAGACAGATTATAAGAAATCGGGGCAAGTTATCGATCATTTAATATATAATGGTATATACGAATCTAAAAAGTCCAAGCTTAGCTCTCTAGCCCTTGTATTATAAAATTATATTCTTTTTGCTTTCTGTTGGAATTTGTCATATAATTCTTAGTTTGAATTTCGTCACACTTTAGGTAGTGGTTGGTGGCGTTGGTGTCTAACGCGGGGTCAGCGTGTTAAATGTGCGGTAGGCCCGGGTTCGAGGCTGCGCGGAGGCAAATCCTTTTTTGTTTTTTATACTTGTTGGGACTCTGGCCAGTGCAGAGTATATTTGATTAGCAATCAAAAAAAGTCTTCTGCTAGCTTTTACTATCCAATATGCAATGCTTTACTAATCTCCAATTAAGTAGGCAGAGAATGCCTGTATAACAAAAAGCTCTTCGCGAGCGGCTAAAGGGGATACAGTAATGTGTTTACAAATTAGGGTATCAAAATAGAACTGTTTTATACAAGTATGTAAATTAAATGTAATGGTAATCAGTTGATGTGACGATCTTCTCAGGCAATATTCGTTTTGTATTTTTTGTGCACCCATAATGGTAGGTTACATGTTTTCGTTGATATTACACCGTGTACGAGTATTCTGCTGTCGGTTACACCCGGCTGCAACGTTCTTACTTGTTTACATTTTTATTTTATTTTATTTTTAAACTTAACACACTTGTTGGTCCAAGTGTACCTTAATGCTGGGACATCGTCGATTTGAAATATTCTGCAGCAACAAAATGGGGAAAAATTGGTATGTGGTATGCCCACTCTCAAATCGCTTTCGCAGATTAACTGCAACCAACATTTAAAAGATATAATTTCCTATTTTGTGAAAATTTTGCGAGAAATTTCATAACTAGGGCATACTAAAATTTAGCTGCAAATATTATCCCAATCCATACGCAGTACAAGTTAATCATTTTTTTCAATATCTTGCTCCGTTTCATTATTATCGATAAAAATCGATTTTAAGACTGGGTTTTCTTAGCATATCTCGGAGACTAAGAGCTAGAGCCATCAAATTACGTTTAATATGTGCTCGTAAAGGATACGCAGATTATTAATATTTCGGATTTTAATATATCGCCCCAATCGCCCCCATATAAAAAAAAACGCAAATCAAATATTACAAACGTGAGCTTTAGTTTGTACATAGAATTGGATGCTCTTATTAATCATAACGATCCTACTCTTAGTTAAGAAGATATTCAAGAATTCATTTTCCAAAGTGGGGCCAAGCTATAGTCCCATATTTGATTGTTTTGATATGGGGGGCGAATGAGGGGAGATATCCAAAATACTGAAATATTCATATTCTGCGTATAGTTTACGGAAACATATTAAAATAAATTTGGTGGCTCTAGCTCTTATAGGTTCTGAGATATGCTCAAAAAACCGGTCAAAAAACCGATAAACACCGATTATAAGAAAAGAGGAAAAGTTATCGATCATTCGAAAAAAACTTGATCTGCGTATGGTATATACGAATTTTAAAAGTCCAAGCTTAGCTCTCTAGCCCTTGTAGTCTCTGAAATCGACGCGTTCATACAGACGGACGGACAGACGGACGGAAAGACAGACGGACATGGCTAGATCGACTCGGCTAGTGATGCTGATCAAGAATATATGGACTTTATCGGGTCGGAGATGCTTCCTTCTGCCTGTTAAAAACCAAAACCATTATACCCTTTTACCGATTTTCAATGGGTTCAGGGTATAAAAATTAAAGGTTGGTGTCGATTTTGATCGATTTTCGAAAAACGGTGTGGGTTTTCGATCATTTGAAATAAACTTGATCTGCGCATACCATGACGAAAAAGAAAAGTTGAAGTCTCTAGCTCTCATAGTTTCCGAGATCGACGCGTTCATACATTCCTCAGTGCAAGGATCAAGTGGAATTGCTTCAAAAACTGAAGCCACATTCCGATAATTTTTCCATTTCATACCAGAATGTCAGAGGCCGTATGGTTTTTATGGCCTTTTTAGCACCTTCTTTTTATCTGACATTATCGCTTTTTCAGAAACTTGGTTAAATTTTACCATATCTGACTGCGAAGTGTTTTCAAATAACTTTACTGCTTATATACACGATAGACCAACTCGTCGAGGTGGTGGGGTATTAATTGCAGTTAAAGCCTTATTCCATTCGGAACTTTTCCATTTTACTGCAGCTACTGATGCAGAGATTTTTTCTGTAAAAGTAACTCTCCCATCTTGTGCGTTATTTATCACTTGCCCATATATCCTTCTTCTAATATTGAGGTTTATATGTGGCATTTGGCATGCATTTCCGACGTGCGCGATAATGACTTATTTGTTGTGTTGGGTGATTTTAATATACCAAACATTTCTTGGTCATTATTCTCATCTTCAAATTATCTCGTGCCTTCAGCCCATCATAACTTTTTAGATGGTATGCTCGATCGCTTGTTGTTCCAGATCAATTCTATTGCAAATCAATTGAATAGAACACTTAATCTTGTCTTTGTCAATGACCATCGTATCGCTGATATTTCTAGGTCATCCCCTCTTTTGGTCCCTGAGGATACTTATCATCCTACTCTTGAGGTGGTCCTGTTCGTTTGCAAAACTCAAAATTTACATTCGACAACACCTCATAAGCCCCGCTGCTGCTTTCGCAAAGGAAACTTTGCATTGCTTAATAGACTTATTTATGCAACCGATTGGTTCATTCTTAATGACGCGGTTGATATAGATAATGCTACTAAGATCTTTTGTAAAAAAAAAAACTCACTTCTGGATATCTGCATTCCTAATTTCATTCCCCGCCTTGATTCGGCAAAACCACCCTAGTTTACTCCCAGACTTTAAAATATAAAAAACATTAAATCCTAATGTTTTAAAATGTTTAAAAAGACCGGTTCTAATTTTGACTTGTCGAAGTATTCCATAGCCAAGTAGAACTTTTTATTCATAATTCTCAGTGCTATGAAAATTATATTGCCCGTTGCAAAAGGTCATTTACTCAAGACCCTAAGCAATTTTACAGTTTTGTAAATTCGAAACGCAAATCTTCATTTTTGCCTTTTTTCTAGCGACAGAAAAAGCAAGCAATGATTCTGCTGCTTCTGATCTCTTTGCTAACTTCATTCAGTCAACCTATTCCTCTGTCTCCTCTGTTAATATGTCTTATCCTTACCACATTGTTCCTTGTAATTCTATCTTTATGCCTATCATTACCCATACCTCTCTTCTTTCTGGTATTAAATCTTTAAAAATTTCTTACTCTTCTGGGCCCGACAACATTCCTAGTTGTCTACTCAAAGAGTGTAGTGCTTCCCTTCTTCGCACCCTGCTAAATTATTTGAAAAAATAATAACTTCCATTTTGCAGCACATCTGCAAATCACTTATATCCCCTGCTTGGTTTTATTAAGAGCCGGTCAACAACGACCAACTTGCTTGAATTTACCTCGCTGGTGAATAATGCTTTTCTGGCAAAAAAGCAAATTGATGTCAATTACACTGACTTTCGTAAATCATTTGACTCTGTACACCATGAACTTTTACTGCTACAACTCGACCATATTGGTTTCCCTCCCTCTCTTCTGTCTTGGTTTTTATAAAGAGTCTCTCTTAGATCTGAAATTTCTAAACAGATTTATGTTACGTCAGGTGTACCTCAAGGTAGTCATCTTGGACCTATACTATTTACTCTTTTCATAAAAGACCTCCCCTCTATAATATCACATGCTCGCATAGTTATGTATGCAGATGAAGTGAAACTCATTTACTCGTACGCCGATTTCCTGCAACATTTTGATGATGAGATGATTTGAACTCTATGCAACTTTGATGTTCGGCCAATCAGTTGTTAAAATGTTAAAATTGCATGTTTATGACTTAAGTCGTTCTAAGTGACATTCAGTTAGATATACAATTGACAATGTTCCATTGCAACGTATACTAACAGTAAAGGACCTTGGAGTTCTGTTTGATTCAAAGCTGAACTTCAATTTTCACATATCTTCTATTGTGAACAAGGCTAAATGTGTTCTTGGGCTTATTAAACGTTGGTCAAAGGAGTTCAACGATCCCTTCACAACGAAACATCTCTACATCTCCCTTGTCCGCCCAGTCCTGGAATACTGCTCGTGTATCTGGTGGCCGCAGTATAAAATCCACCAGGATCGTATTGAGTCCGTCCAGAAGCAATTTTTGCTCTTTGCTTTACGTGGTTTACACTGGGATCCCAATCTTCCTCTGTCATCGTACTCCAGCAGACTTTTACTCCTTAATCATCCGTCTCTAACCAACCGTAGAACAATCCTTGGCGTTGGTTTCCCACATAAGTTGATTATAGGCGACATTGATTCCTCGATTCTTTTAAGTCACTTTAACTTCTCTGTTCCCTTTAGACCTACTAGAAACTATTTTCCCTTATTTCTGCCTACATTCACGACAGACTCTGCTTTGCACGATTCTTTTCGTGTATTATGCATTTACCACCTGTTCTCCTCAGAACTCTCTCTTCCACTAATAAAATATTTGCTTTTAGGATACCTTAGCGAAATCACTGATCACCCTCAGCTGTGAGCAGGGGCATAGCTTGCCGGACGGGCTAAAAAATACCCCCATCGGGTTAGTGATTTTCATTCTCTGGCTCTTTCCTTTCTTCTTTCTATAAAAGACTAATTATTATTATTATTAATATTGTTTCTTTCACTTTTCCTGAATATTTTGTATGTAATTTAAATTAAATTTAGATTAAAATTTATATTTCCACTACTAACACCTTCCCATTTAGCTCTACGTTCTAATAACGTCACTGACAATAATTAGCTGTGATTAGGGACATAGCTGGCCGGACTGGCAAATAAAATACCCCACCGTGTCGGTGATGTTATCAGAAATCTTTGTAACTCGTTAGGCTTTTAGCTTTTAATATGTTTATGTATATATTTATATTTCATGTACCTAAACATCTTCGTTGACACTCGATTTGTTGAATGTTTATAAAATATAAATAAATACGGACGGACGGACGGACAGACAGACTGACATAACTAGATCAACTCGGATGTTGGTCCTGATCAAGAATATATATACTTTATGGGGTCAGAGATGCCATTACACCCTTTTACCCATTTTCAATGGGTTCAGGATATAAATAAATCTAAATAAACAGTAAAAAAGCTCTGTTGACCCAAGCAGATTCGAACCCGCGTCTGATAGCGCGCCAGACAACATCTCTACCACCGAGCCACAGCAGCATTTCGATAGCCTCCAGCGAAATCTGAGCTTAGACACACACGTATAACCAATCGCTCGAAAATTCCAAAAAGAATATGCATATACATATAACTGGTGGTAGTGGTGATGGCTGGCGGGCTACCAGACGCGCGTTTGGAGCGTGCAGTGTCAACGGGGGTTTCGTGCTGTTTATTTTCGTTTTTTTTTCCTTTTAAACTTAACACGCTTATGGAGCAACGAAATGGGGAAAACTTGGAATTTGGCATGCACACTCTCAAAACGCTTTCGCATATCAACTCCAACCAACATTTGTAAGATATAGTTTCCTATTTTGTAAAAAATGTTGTGAGAAATTTCACAACAAAGGCATACTAAAATTTAAGGGGCTTAAATAAATGTATATAACGACAGCTCACCGCTGGGTTCAGGGAATCTCCTAATCGAGCACTCCCGACAAGAGCCATCTTACTTGTTTTGGTTTGTAATGTTGCTGGAGGGAAAGTGACCGAACTTGTCAAGCGGCATTTTAATATTGTTGATTTAATTTTTTGAACACATCGTTTTATATTTAAAAAAATATTTTTGCTTCTAGCAGCATTTCAATTATGGAAACTATATTATTATACCCTGAACCCATTGAAAATGGGTAAAAAGGGTATAATGGTTTTATGCAAATGTATGTAACAAACAGAACGAAGCATCTCCGACCGCATAAAGTATATATATCCTTGATCAGGACGACGAGCCGAGTCGATTCAGCCATGTCCGTCTGTCCGTCCGTTCGTCCGTCCGTCCGTCTGTATGAACGCGGCGATCTCGGAAACTACAAAAGCTAAAAACCTAAACTAAACGACTATAGATTCCATACTCCATAATCCATACTCAGTATATAATTATAATATTTATAATTTATAATTTTTTCGATATCTTGCTCCATTTCATTATTATCGATAAAAATCGATGTTAAGACTTGGTTTTCTTGGCATATCTCGGAGACTATAGGAGTTTGAGCCATCAAATTATATTATGTCCTCGGAAAGGATACGCAGATTATAAACATTTCGGATTTTGGATACCTCCCGCCATTCGCCCACCATATAAAAAAAACGCTAATCAAATACTACAGACCTGCGCTTTGGTTTGTACATAATTTGGATGTTCTCATTAAGCCCTCAAAATTTCATAGTGGGGCCAAGTGCAGCCGATGTGTAAAGTGCTCAGTTTGCTGCGAGCGTTTGTGTGTTTGTGTATGTGTGACTTTGTGAATGTGTGTATGAATACAAAAAGCTTTATATGTATGTAATGACAGCTCGCCGCTGTGTTTAGGGAATCTCCTAGTCGGGGACACTCGACTAGAGCCTTCTTACTTGTTAAGACTTGGTTTTCTTGGCATATCTCAAATACTTTAAGTCGAGGTGTGAGGAAGGCAGCTCGCTTTGTGCGTTTGTGTGTGTGTGTGTGTATTTTTTTATGGATGCGCCACTGGAGGTGAAAATCTTCGTAAGATACTGTGGCCCGTGGCATAGCATGCACGATTCACTGGCAACGCCAGCGCCTACGTACTAAATACACTCCCCGACACCACACACCACGTTCCCCGCGGGATCACCGTCAGGTATTACTTCGCGGGGACAGGTTGCCCATTTTAGGCAACCTCCATTTACCGCCGTTCTCTCTCGCATCTTCTCAGATCGCTCTGAATGCTTATAATGAGCTGACTCCAGTTTTCGTCAGCCTCAAGCGTGAACGTTACAAGCTCCTCCGGTGGGGGAAAACCGTCAGTCCTGTCCCTGTACCTCGTGCAGTGGTACAGCACATGCTCCGGGTCTTCATTAGCGTTTGGGCAAGTTGGACATTCTGGGCTATCCTCGTACCAGGAACTTCCGGTACCCGCCATGCCCCGTAAGAAACTGAGTCAGATGGAAATTTGTTTCCCCCCTTCCTCGTCCAATCCACATCGCGATGTCCGGGATTAGCCGGTGAGTCCATCTTCCTTTGGTGGTCGCGTCCCACCTCACTTGCCATCTTACCATCGACGCCTTTCTGCTCTTCGAATGGCCTCTATAGGAACACTGTTTCTGGTCAAAGTGCGAGCTGCGTATATCGCTTCCATCTCCCTTGCTAGTATCTCTACTGGGATCATTCCTGCCAGAACGAGTGCTGCGTCGTCGGATACAGTCCTGAATCCTGATATAACTCGCAGTGCGCTGAGTCCGTAGGGCGCCGTCAGCACTGTTGGCTACAGCAGTCGCCCATACGGGCGCTGCATACAGCCGAATGGAAGCATCCATGAGTAATCGTCTTCCGGCTTTGGGTTCTCCGATGTTCGGTAGCACCCGCGAAAGGGCTCCCTGCATCCCGGACGCCTTTTTGCTAACATAGTCTACTCAGCCTGTTGTCTATCATGACACCTAGGTATTTTATGGACTCCTTTGATGTGATTGTCTCGATACCCACCTACAGACTTATGAATTCCACCTTTTTTCCTGCCTGTGATGAGCTTTGCCTCTGTTTTGTGGCCCGCCAAGTCCAGGCCAGCATTCTCTATCCACCCTGCTATATTTTTTATTGTGGTGTTTGTAGCCGCCTCTATTTCCCTAATTTCTATTTCCACTACTATCAGTGCCAAGTCTTCGGCAAATCCGACAAGGCTGCATCCATTTGGCAGCTGCGTTCTGAAGACATCATCATACATATTGTTCCACAGAAGCGGCTCTAGAACCGATCCTTGTGGTACTCCAGCTGACACCTTATACCACTTTGGTCCCTCTTCCGTCTTCCTTCCGTCTTGTACTCAAGCACTCTATCCGACAGATAGCTGGATATAATAAACAGTAGGTAGGTTGGTTTCCTATCTGAGAAAGATCTCCTCGGATGCGCATCCAGCTCTTCGAGCTAAACGCATTGCGGATGTCCAGAGTCACAACAGCGCAGTACTCCTTAGTGCCCCATCTCCATCGTTCGCCCTCGATTGCCTTGAATGCAATATCGACCACTGCTTTAATGTCGTCCACCGTAGAGCGGGCCCTTCGGAATCCATACTGGGATTCCGAAAGAGCCTTTTTCTCTTCTACTACTGCCAGAAGTCGGTTGTAGAGAATTCTCTCCAGCACCTTGCCAACTGTGTCCACCAAGCATATTGGGCGGTATCCTGACGGCTCCTCCATTTGCTTATTTCCTTTGGACAGGAGAATAAGCCTCTGCAGCTTCCATCTTTAAGGGAAGGCTCTCTCCTTGAGACAGTAACTGTACACGTCTACGAAAACGCCAGGTCTGTATACTACCGCGAGCTTCGGGGCCTTATTTGGAATCCCGTCCGGTCCTGGGGCCTTTCTATCTCCTATTTGTTTGCATGCTGCCATCACTTCCTCCCTAGTTGTTTCCTCCCCTACCTCTAGTTCAAATGTGGAGCTGGCCTCCTCCATTTGTGGATGCTGGGGAAACAACTCATCAACAATCCTGCGGATTGCACCTGCTAGTCACCCAACCGCTGCAATCGGTTTATGTGGCTCGCAAATGAGGACGACGTCCGTACTCCTTTCTCTCACAGCTTTCCTTTCGAAGGACTGCGCCTCCTCGCAGTGGTTATTTTGAGCGTTTTGCGAGAGCTCTCCTGAACGGTGGGCACCTGCCACTGCCGGCAACGTGCTTCCAGTCTTCGCTCAGTCCTTAGCTATGTGGTTCTCCTTACCACATCTCCGACACAGCTAACACCTGTCAATCTCACTCCTGCACTGCCTTGCTATATGGCCAAATTTAAGGCATTTGAAACATTTGGTAATGTTTATCCTGTAGTCGACACCTGACCCAGATTACCTTCAATGCTTCAATTGAAAGAACCTTTCGAGCGCTTTCCACAGGCAGCCTAATGGTAGCAGTTTGAGTCTTGGCTTTCCGCAGGTTGATGTCCTCCGGTACGACCTCTGCTAGCTCACACTGATTTTTAAGCGCTTCGCAGATATCTTCCCTCGTCGTGATCTCGTCCAAGTCCTTACACTCGACCGTGATCCGATGGGTAAGTGTGCGTACCTCCGCTTGGTCTCTAAGGGATCGCCAACCAGGCTCTTAAATGCAGCTGATGCTTCACCTGATTTATTCAGCTGCAGTAGGAGTTCCCCCTTCTGAGATCTCCTTACTTTCGCTACGGCCTCTCCGAGCCCGTTCAGCTTCTCGTCATGCTTCACCTTTCAAAGTATCTCAGAGTAGCTAGCTTCACACTTTGCCGCAATGACTATGGCATCGGGCCACGTCTTCTCCGTGAAAACTTCTTTTTCTTCCGTGCCGTTTTGGAGGTTGCTGTTTTCCACTGTTGTGTGACCGTCGCGATTGGCGTCGCCTGTGTGTCCTCGCCGCCGGAGGGCACGTCTTCGACTTCAACGGCTATGGGAGCTTGTTTCTCCACGTCTCCTTTGCATATCTTCGTGCGGGGAGTTCGGGCTCCGATTGCTTGCTTCCTCTTTGGCTCCGCCGCTATTCGGAAAAGCGGGGATGTCTGTGAGGATTGATGCGTGAAGATCACAGCTGGATGGCTACCAGCTCGTATACAGCTCTGATGCTTTCAATTGCATCACGCATAGGCTGGTGTATGGAACGCCTTTTCCCATCCTTCAACATCTCCACAAGGTGTGAAATTTCGCGTCCAAGGTCATGCAGCGCCAAGCTACCCTGTACCTCCTGGGTTGGTTCCGACCTTGTGCCATTTGGGTCATGGCTGGGCGCTCGCCAACCGGTGACCTAACCATTCTGCTACTCTTAGCAAATGCATTCTCTGCCCTTACCGTCGTTTGTGGTGTATTAGGATTGTTCATACACACCACTAGTGTGTAGCGCCTATCCAGGGGATACCTGGCATATTGCCGGAGGTTACGAGTTGCATTTCCTGCTCTAGAAAGGAAACGGTTTGGCCCTTGACAAATTAATAGTAAAGTCGGGCACACCCGACTAGAGCCATCTTATTTGTTTTCTTCTTCTGTCTTCGTTTTTAAATATACTACCCGCATATTTCCACCTTGAGTTTGTGAAGAGAGAGAGAGAATTGATTTTAATGTCTTTTCTAATTGATACTAATTTTCTGCTCTCCCTAATATTATGTTTCTTATCATTGTCAACTCCTTCATTTTCTTCAATACGAAACCAGTGATTTATTCGTTGTTATACCCTGAACCCATTGAAAATGGGTATAAAGGTTATAATGGCTTTGTGCAAATGTATGTAACAGGCAGAAGGAGGCATCTCCGATCCCATAAAGTGTATATATTCTTGATCAGATTCACTATCTGAATCGACTAAGCTCTGTGCGTCTGTCTGTCCGTCTGTCCGTCCGTCCGTTTGTCTGTAAAACAGCGTCGATTTCAGAGACTACAAGGGCTAGAGAGCTGAGCTTGGACCTTTTTATTTCAAATGATAGATAACTTGGCCCGTTTTCATATAATCAGTGTTCATCGGTTTTTTTACTTGGTTTGAGCATATCTCTAAAACTATAAAAGCTAGAGTCACCAAGTTTGGTTTAAGTTGTGCTCGGAAAGGATACGCAATTTATGAATATTTCGGATTTTGGATATATTCCCCTATTCGGCCCCCAAAAATCAAATCATGTACAACAGACTTGTTCTGTAGTTTGTACATCAATTTTATTGCTCTTGTTACGTCCTTATAACGATTATTTTCGTAGTTAAAAAGTTATTTAAGAATTAACTTTCCAAATTGGGCGCCAAGCGCAGCTGCTTGAGCATATCTCAGAAACTATAGGAGCCAGAGCCACAAAATTTGGATCAGGCTGCTATATAAATGCACTATAGAAGAATAAGAATGAATTAAAACAAATTTCATCCAAATCGGATAAGAAACAAAGAAGTAATTAAAGAAATTGTAGTTGTATATAACCAATGCAGACGTTTTCTGCATGCGTGTGCACCCATACATACATCCATATGTATATGCACATTATTTTTCAAATTCTCAAGCGATTGGTTGCACGTGTGTGTCTAATCTCAGATTTTGACGGAGGCGATTCAAATGCAACTATGGCTCAGTTTTAGAGATGTTGCCTTGCGCGCTATCATACGCGGGTACGAATCTAGCTTGGCTCAACGGAGTATTTTTACTGTTTATTTAAATTTTAATTTACTTTTATTTTTAAACTTAAAATACTTATTGGTCCAAGTGTAACTTAATGCTGGGACATCGGCGATTTGAAATATTGTGGAGCAACAAAATGGGGAAAAATTAGTATTTAGCATGCACACTCTAAAAAAGCTTTCGCAGATCAACTGCAACCAACATTGTGGTACTTGTGGTTTAGTATTTCCCCGTTCGCCCCCCATATAAAAAAAATCAAATACTACAGACTTGCGCTTTAATTTGTACATAGATTTGGATGCTCTCATTAAACACTGAAAGTTTCATAGCGATCATACTCTTAGTTTAGAAGTTATTCAAGAATTTATTTTCTATAGTGGGGCCAAGCGCAGCCGATTAATCAAAATCGGTTAAGAAACACAGAATTCATTAAAGAAAACGTGTGTTGCAATTTGACCAAGTTGACAATGAAATTGGCAGCAAGTGCTGCAATTAGATTTAGGGGTTAAAGTTTAGTTTTTTAAGTTAGTGTATACCATAGGCAGATTAAGGCTATTTAAAATTATCGATATCCCGCCCGTTTTCGTAATATCGATATTTCTCGGTTTTTTTGATCCGGTTTCTTGAGCATATCTCAGAAACTATAAGAGCCATAGCCATTTGGTTAAATACGTGCTTGTTAAGGATTGGCAGATTATAAATATTTCGAATTTCGGAAAAATTCAAGTACTACAGACTTGCGATTTGGTTTGTACATAGATTTGGATGCTTTTATTAAGCACTATAATTTCAAAACGATCATACATATAGTTTAGAAGTTATTCAAGAATTCATTTTCCATAGTGGGGCATTCGCTGCCGATGTGTAAAGTGCGCACCTTGCTGCGTGCGTTTGTTTATGTGTGTATGTGTGACTTTGTGAATGTGTGTGTGAATGCAAAGACCTTTAAATGTATATAACGACAGTTCGCCGCTGGGTTCAGGGTATTTCCTAGTCGGGGACACCCGAATAGAGCCATCTTTTTTATGTTATTCTCGTTCACGAAGTGAAACTAGTATTTTGACTTTGTGCAATGTCCTACATGCTGTCCGTCCGTATGTGCGTCCGTTCGTCTGTCCGTATGAACGCAATTTTTTTCGCCGCTATTGAAGCTGGAGACTTGAAATATTGAATATATACTCGTGTTTACCAGCGTCAGATAAAGTGTTAAGGGGTTCGGGGTGCGCCAAATGGGGCGTGGAAATTCGATTAAATCTACATATCTCCCCCACTCTTAAAGCTAAATGCACAAAATGTATGCCGACAGATTGCTGATGACCTCTTCTAAATATATCACATCCAAACTTTTTTGGATACGCCCATAACCGCGCCCACAATGTCCAAAATCGATATGTGCACAACATCAATGATGCCAGTGCAATGTTGCTGGCGCCATCTATTGCACACTTTGGCACGTTTTATTTGGTTTCATAACAAAAGTATTGGATAACTGTTAAATTTTGTCACATGGGAAATTAAGTGGTCAGTGACTACTTGTCGGTAGATGGCGCTAAGTTGGCAGATTTTTTCGGGTTCTTAGAATTTGTTTGCGGCTGTTTGCGACCGTGCACTTGTCATATAACCTTGGTGCTCGGGTTCAATTCCCGCTCTTAATGCAAAGGCTGGTCTTTATTCTTATAATAATTCAAACTTTTTCCAGTTCATAATAATTTTTTAAAATTATATATTTTTGGCTTTCTGTTAGAATTTTTCATATAATTCTTATTAAATACTTTAACTTGAATTTCGTCGCACTTTAGGTTGAGTGGTTGGTGGCGTTGGTGTCTAACGAGGGGTCTGTTTGTGTTAATTGTGCGGTAGGCCCGGGTTCGAAGTCGCGCGGAGGCTAATTTATATTTTGTTTTTTATACTCGTGTATTATATTTATGTGCACCCATAATGCTAGGTTACGTGTTTTAAAAAAAATATATTGCTTTGCTCCTTACGCATTTGTGTCGATCTCTTTCCCCCGAAAACAAGCAGAACAAGTAAGATGGCTCTAGTCGGGAGTGCCTGACAAGGAGATACCCTGAATCCAGCCGCCCTTAGTAAAATAAAACAAATAAAATATAATAATAAAAATTAATGTTCGCGCTTCACGCTCGCTTTTAATATTATATTTGCAGGCAAATTTTCTCGCAACATTTTTACAGAATAGGAAACTATATCTTTCAAATGTTGGTTGCATGCCAAACAAAATGTTGGTTCCATGCCAAACACCAAATTTTTCCCATTTTGTTGCTCCAGAAAGAATTCGAGCGAGGCAACCTCTCTACCACCGAGCCATAGTTGCACTTTAAATACACCCGTCAAAGTCTGAGATTAGACACACACGTACAACCAATTGCTTGAGAATTCGAAAAAGAATATTTATATTCATATGTATGTATGTATGTATGCTACAAATAGATTTTCTTTAATAACTTCTGTGTTTATTAACCGATTTGGATGAAATTTGTTTTAATGCATTCTTATTGTATTATATAGTAGCCTGAACCAAATTTGTGGTGGCCCTGGCTCTTATAGTTTTTAAATTATGCTCAAGCAGCTGCGCAGCTGCATTAAATCCTAAATACCTTCTAAACTAAAAATAGAACCGTTATGAAATTTTCAGGACGTAACAAGAGCATTGAAACCAAAGCACAAGTCTGTAGTACTTGATTTGCGATTTTGGTAGTTTTTTTGATATGGGGGGCGAATGTGGGAAGGTATCCAAAATCCGAAATATACACAATCTGCGTATTCTTTACGACAACATATTAAGAATATGGTGGCAGGCCGTCTCGTCCACCATGCGTTCATATTATAATATGTTCGCTGAGTGCCGGATGAAAGCGAGCTCTTCCCATACGAGGACTTGGCTATCTATGATCGGGATATACTTGGCGTGTGAGTTGTCGGTAATGCGTGCCGAGGACATTGTGGGAAGAAACAACATTAGAGTCTGTGGAGCGAAATTTGTATATATTTTCTTACGAAAAAGAAGAACATAGAATGATTAGAGTGCCAAGTGTCTAAAAGCACTTATACTACCTTCTCAAATATCTCGATATTCAGCAGATTTATCAATCAAAAATATTGAGATAAAGTACTGTTTGTGCAGCGACCAACAAGCTAAGGCTGTCTTTGTGGACCACCCTCCCCTTAATGAGAACCGCTGTCCCCCGGTCAGCTTCCACTGCTCTCTCTTCACATAATGGCGTGAGCTTGTGTCCGTGCCTGCGGTTGGACTTCAGCAACTACAAAGACCCTGCTTTGTCGGGAAACGTTCTCTCTAGCTCTAAGCGCGTCTTGAGTCCTTTTGGGCCTATTTTGGATCTCTGTTTGTGACACATTCGGATGAGAGTATCGGTGACCGAGCGAATTGTTTTGTTGAACTCTACTGTGTCGCTTATGCTTTTGTCGATTTTCAAGCATCTAGCGAGCTCTAACAAGGTGCTGCTCGACTTGTCCGTTGGAAACGCTATGATTATTCATCAGTATCGATCTGATTGTCTGGGAGTTTAATGATATCTCAATGATATCGCAGTAGATTGATTTAGCTGCTGGAATAAATTCATGAGCTGTAACATGGGAACTTTAAGGTCCTCAATTGTTCGGTTGAACTACAGCAAATTTTGAAAATTTGTCAAAACACGTGAGAAAAAATTTGTTATCTGTCGAGAAAATATCCACATGCAACATTTCCCATGATTGTGAAGTGATCGGCGTTTCACCGATTTCCTGTTTCTTAGGGTGCCTGTCATACTTTGCCTTTGCGCTGGTCTTGTAGTTCTGCACAATGTCGTTGGCCATCCTAGCCATCTTTGGGTAATAGTACTCGGACATCACTTGTTATGCTCAGCGATAATGATTTCCTTCCTTTCGTTAGCGTTGAATAGGTCTGTGACGTATTGGGTTTGGGTTGGGTTGGGCGCATCCGATCTAAAGTGTCTTGCTCTTGCACTAGCGTGTGAAGGTCGCTGTGCATAGCGTTTACTACGTTCGGGCTAACTAGCCTACACAACTGCTCTAGCAAGTAAGTCCTGTCTGTGAAGCTCAAGGAGTGCCTTCTTTGACCACCAAACAAAATGGAACTGCGCTTCAATGAGAAGCGAGCCTCTTCCAGAACTAATTTGTTTTGAAAGCAATTCAACTGTTTTTCCGTCGACTCGATGGTGTAGGTCAGGGACGCCTCGCTGTGGGCTGTGGCCGCACAGGAGTTAGCGTCCAGCTCGTCAAAAGCATTCAATTGCTGTCTGGAGAGCACATCAGCATTTCTTTGTCTGGTTTGAAAAAAAACTTTTGCGTTTGACTCATCAATACGGGCCTTCTATCTCTTGATTTTGGAGTTAGGATTCGACTCAGACACGGCGAAGGTCAGGGGCTAGTGATCAGTGAAAATGTTAATGTCCTTTATCCCGTATAGGTAATGGCGCAATTTACCAAGTGCCCAGACGATGGCTAGAAGTTCCCTCTCGTTTATTGCAAAGTTTATTTCCCCATCCTCCAAGGTTCTTGATATCATTGTAATTGGGCGACCCTCCTGGGAAAGGACCGCCCCGATATCTAAGCATGACGTCTTCCGATGCCAAGATGTTGCGCAGCTTTTGGAAAGCGTGGTACTGGCGATCGGAAAATTCCAGCTGGATTTTCCTAGATCTGTACTTGCTAACGCATTTTCAAGGATGACAGAAATGGGATTTTCTATTGCCGCAAAGTCCTTTACAAAACACCTATAATAACTGGCCCAGAAATGACCTGACTTCAAATACGGTTTTGGGTTCGGAAAACTCCTCGATTGCTTTAACTTTTTCTGTGTAATTGTAGCGCCATTACTAGTCACTAGTCACGATGTCTCCCTGCAAGGGTGACCAAGGGTGGTAACCAAATTTAAGGTCGAGCGTCGTGCAATACTTCGCATTCCCATGATTTCACAAGATAATTCAAATATTGGGCATGGGATATTTGTCGGACACAGTTTTCTCATTAAGTTTGCGAAAGTCCATGACTATTCGCTTATTTCTGTTGCCGTCTTTGTCAGTGCCTTTTTTATCAAGAACCAAAATGTTGTAAGGGGAGACTGACTTCTGGATTATGCCGTCTTTAAGGAGATTTCGAATTTCTTTGTTGACGAAATCGGCTACACCCATGGGATATGGGTACAGCTTGTAATAGATAAGCCCCCCATCGGTTGTCCTATTCGTGGCTACTACAGATGTATTCAACGGTAACGCTTCGTTTGGATCTGCAAACGCCTTCTTCCTGTCCTTGAGCATTTTAACAAATTTGACCCTGACCTCTGACCCGTTGCACGATCAGAAGTGTTTGATCTTTTGTAAGCCTTGAGGTTACTTGAGTTAACATATGCCGGTGCTTGCGACGGCATCAGACATTTAGACATTGACGGGTCAACCTCCACAGGTTGTTGTTCGTCACTAACATTGCGTTGACTGCCACTACGTTGGTCAGTCTGCTTATCAAAATTTTGGTAGTTTTGTGTAATGTGGGCTTTTCGCGGTGCCTGGCTGCGATTCTACTGGGTCTGTGCCCTTTTTTCGTTGTTGAAATTTGGGCTTTCGATCGGGTTTCCGAGCTCTTTCTTCAAGGCTTCTAGCGTAGTTTGTAGCGAAATTGTATCTTTCGTGATTAGTCTCAATTTCCTGCGCAAGTACTAGCGCAGAGGGAAGGTCAGGCGGGTGTGCCGCAAACAGTACGTCCGCGAGGCTGCGCGTAAGACCAGGGATAAATACGCGTAAAGCGTCCCTTCTAAACTTTTCGCATATGCCTTTCGCCAGTGCTGCATCGTATAAGTCATGTTAACTTTGTTTATGAGCAGAGTAAGTTTTTTTTCTACCTCATCATAGTACTGAGGCAAGGTGAGTTGTCCTTGCCTAAGTGTGCCTAGTTCTTGTTCAATAACATGAATCGGCCTCTTATCACTGTAAGTGAAATCTAAGCGGTTAACGATCGCATCGAAATTAAACAATGTGCCGAACGAGGCCAACACTGCGTCTGCCGGGCCCAGTATTTTACGTTGTATCGTCAAATATTTTGTATGCTGCCATTGCAGCCTGCCGCCAAGAAACGTAAGTTTCTTGTGCCCCCGTAAATTCAGGCAGGCACTTGACCGCATCTAGAGGCTCATCGCAACGAATGTCATCTATGATTTGTATTTCCTCTCATGTTTCTATCGGAGGTACTGCAACTGCCATAGCGGTTACTCTTTCAGTTAGCTGAGCTATTTGATGGATCAAGTTTTCTGTGAAGGCCTCGTTCCTCTCATTGAACTAAGAAGCCTGCGCTTCTAATGTAGCAGCCACAGCCGATTCTACTATGGTTCTAACCTGCTGGGGATCCATGGCTAATCTTTTCTTGGCGACTGGGCGTATCCTAACAATGTCGCTATGTGATCTGAGTCAGAATGTTTTGGGATAGGGCCTCTATATTCCAGAAATGCTCTATTCATAAGTTATCCCCAACTCAGATCACCAATTAACATACACACATAAAAAATAATTGCCGATGTTGAGGTTTGCAAAACACAATGAAAAAAAACTACTTTACTCAATCACGGAAAGATGAAATCGGTTTGTTGCTTGCATGGCCCACTTACATGATCCAGAATATTGGGACTAACAATGTTAGCCTTAGCGAGTGTAATGGTGAGCATTATGTTCTGCAATTCCATCAACAACGTTCTGTTTCTGGCCAAAAGTGTTTCATACAAATGGACGGACACATGTATCTTTTGCAGATTTTAAAATTTTATTGACAGTGGAGGTGAGTTGGTTGATCTGGTATCAGTATCGATTTGATTTTCTGCGAATTTAATGATGGCTCATTATCGCAGTAGATTGCTTTAGCTGCTGGAAAGAAATTCATGAGATGTAACATGGGAACTTTTAGGTCGTCAATTGTTCGCGACTGAATTGGCTGAATTACCGCGAATTTTGAAAATTTGTCAATACACGTGAGAAAACATTTTTTAATTGTCGAGAAAATGTCCACATGCAACATTTCCCCTGGTTGTGAAGGGATCGGCGTTTCACCGATTTCCTGTTTCTTAGGGTGCCTGTCATACTTTGCCCTAGCGCATGTCTTGCAGTTTTGCACAATTTCGTTGGCCATCCTGGCCATTTTTGGGAAATAGTACTCGGACAACACTTGCTTAACGTTCTGTTGGGCCGCTCTATGAGCTCTGTTATATTCGGCGATAAGAATTTCCTTCCTTTCGCTGGCATTGAATACGTCTGTGACGCGGTTTTTACAGTGCCAGAATTTTGTGTTTGGGAACCTCCGCACTAAAGTGTCTTGTATCTGCGCTAGCGTGTGAAGGTCGCAGTCTATGGCGTTTACTACGTTCGGGCTAATTAGCCTACACAACTGCTCTAGCAAGTACGTCCTGTCTGTGAAGCTCAAGGAGTGCCTTCTTTTACCACCAAACAAAATGAAACTGCGCTTCAATGGAAAGCGTGCCTCTTGCAGAAATAACTGGTTTTGAAAGCAATTCAACTGTTTTTCCATCGACTCGATGGTGTAGTTCAGGGAAGCCTCGCTGTGGGCTGTGGCCGCGCAGGAGTTAGCGTCCAGATCATCCAAAACGTTCAGTTGCTGTCTGGAGAGCGCATCGGCGAGCGACTCTTAATTTTGGAGTTTGGACTCGACACAGCCACGGCGAAGGTCAAGGGCTGGTGATCCGTGAATATGTTAATGTCCTTTACCCCGTATAGGTAATGGCGCAATTTACCCAGTGACCAGACAATGGCTAGAAGTTCCCTCTCGTTTGTGGCAAAGTTAATTTCCCTATCCTTCAAGGTTCTCGATATCATTGTAATTGGACGACCTTCCTGTAAAAGGACCGCCCCGATGCCATAGGCAGAGGCGTCGGTCGTTAGATAGATTGGCCTCTTGTAATCACGATATCTAAACATGACGTCTTCCAATGCCAAGATGTTGCACAGCTTTTGAAATCGTGGCGCTGGCGATCGTAAAATTCAAGCGGGATTTTTCTAGATCTGTGCTTGCTGACGCAGCCATTTTCACACTTAAGAATGTTAGAAATGGGTTTGCTATTGCCGCAAAGTCCTTTACAAAGCACCTATAATAACTGGCCCAGAAATGACCTGACTTCAAATACGGTTTTGGGTTCGGAAAACTCCTCGATTGCTTTAACTTTTTCTGTGTAATTGTAGCGCCATTACTAGTCACTAGTCACGATGTCTCCCTGCAAGGGTGACCAAGGGTGGTAACCAAATTTAAGGTCGAGCGTCGTGCAATACTTCGCATTCCCATGATTTCACAAGATAATTCAAATATTGGGCATGGGATATGTGTCGGACACAGTTTTCTCATTAAGTTTGCGAAAGTCCATGACTATTCGCTTATTTCTGTTGCCCTCTTTGTCAGTGCCTTTTTTATCAAGAACCAAAATGTTGTAAGGGGAGACTGACTTCTGGATTATGCCGTCTTTAAGGAGATTTCGAATTTCTTTGTTGACGAAATCGGCTACACCCATGGGATATGGGTACAGCTTGTAATAGATAAGCCCCCCATCGGTTGTCCTATTCGTGGCTACTACAGATGTATTCAACGGTAACGCTTCGTTTGGATCTGCAAACGCCTTCTTCCTGTCCTTGAACATTTTTAACAAATTTGACCCTGACCTCTGACCCGTTGCACGATCAGAAGTGTTTGATCTTTTGTAAGCCTTGAGGTTACTTGAGTTAACATATGCCGGTGCTTGCGACGGCATCAGACATTTAGACATTGACGGGTCAACCTCCACAGGTTGTTGTTCGTCACTAACATTGCGTTGACTGCCACTACGTTGGTCAGTCTGCTTATCAAAATTTTGGTAGTTTTGTGTAATGTGGGCTTTTCGCGGTGCCTGGCTGCGATTCTACTGGGTCTGTGCCCTTTTTTCGTTGTTGAAATTTGGGCTTTCGATCGGGTTTCCGAGCTCTTTCTTCAAGGCTTCTAGCGTAGTTTGTAGCGAAATTGTATCTTTCGTGATTAGTCTCAATTTCCTGCGCAAGTACTAGCGCAGAGGGAAGGTCAGGCGGGTGTGCCGCAAACAGTACGTCCGCGAGGCTGCGCGTAAGACCAGGGATAAATACGCGTAAAGCGTCCCTTCTAAACTTTTCGCATATGCCTTTCGCCAGTGCTGCATCGTATAAGTCATGTTAACTTTGTTTATGAGCAGAGTAAGTTACGTTGGTCAGTCTGCTTATCAAAATTTTGGTAGTTTTGTGTAATGTGGGCTTTTCGCGGTGCCTGGCTGCGATTCTACTGGGTCTGTGCCCTTTTTTCGTTGTTGAAATTTGGGCTTTCGATCGGGTTTCCGAGCTCTTTCTTCAAGGCTTCTAGCGTAGTTTGTAGCGAAATTGTATCTTTCGTGATTAGTCTCAATTTCCTGCGCAAGTACTAGCGCAGAGGGAAGGTCAGGCGGGTGTGCCGCAAACAGTACGTCCGCGAGGCTGCGCGTAAGACCAGGGATAAATACGCGTAAAGCGTCCCTTCTAAACTTTTCGCATATGCCTTTCGCCAGTGCTGCATCGTATAAGTCATGTTAACTTTGTTTATGAGCAGAGTAAGTTTTTTTTCTACCTCATCATAGTACTGAGGCAAGGTGAGTTGTCCTTGCCTAAGTGTGCCTAGTTCTTGTTCAATAACATGAATCGGCCTCTTATCACTGTAAGTGAAATCTAAGCGGTTAACGATCGCATCGAAATTAAACAATGTGCCGAACGAGGCCAACACTGCGTCTGCCGGGCCCAGTATTTTACGTTGTATCGTCAAATATTTTGTATGCTGCCATTGCAGCCTGCCGCCAAGAAACGTAAGTTTCTTGTGCCCCCGTAAATTCAGGCAGGCACTTGACCGCATCTAGAGGCTCATCGCAACGAATGTCATCTATGATTTGTATTTCCTCTCATGTTTCTATCGGAGGTACTGCAACTGCCATAGCGGTTACTCTTTCAGTTAGCTGAGGTATTTGATGGTTAAAGTTTTCTCTGAAGGCCTCGTTCCTCTCATTGAACTAAGAAGCCTGTGCTTCTAATGTAGCAGCCACAGCCGATTCTACTATGGTTCTAACCGGCTGGGGATCCATGGCTAATCTTTTCTTGGCGACTGGGCGTATCCTAACAATGTCGCTATGTGACCTATCTGAGTCAGAATGTTTTGGGATAGGGCCTCTATATTCCAGAAATGCTCTATTCATAAGTTATCCCCAACTCAGATCACCAATTAACATACACACATAAAAAATAATTGCCGATGTTGAGGTTTGCAAAACACAATGAAAAAAAACTACTTTACTCAATCACGCAACGATGAAATCGGTTCGTTGCTTGCACGGCCCACTTACATGATCCAGAATATTGGGACTAACAATGTTAGCCTTAGCGAGTATAATGGTGAGCATTATGTTCTGCAATTCCATCAACAACGTTCTGTTTCTGGCCGAAAGTGTTTCATACAAATGGACGGACACATGTATCTTTTGCAGATTTTAAAATTTTATTGACAGTGGAGGTGAGTTGGTTGATCTGGTATCAGTATCGATTTGATTTTCTGCGAATTTAATGATGGCTCATTATCGCAGTAGATTGTTTTAGCTGCTGGAAAGAAATTCATGAGATGTAACATGGGAACTTTTAGGTCTTCAATTGTTCGCGACTGAATTGGCTGAATTACCGCGAAGAAAACATTTTTTATTTGTCGAGAAAATGTCCACATGCAACATTTCCCCTGATTGTGAAGGGATCGGCGTTTCACCGATTTCCTGTTTCTTAGGGTGCCTGTCATACTTTGCCCTAGCGCATGTCTTGCAGTTTTGCACAATTTCGTTGGCCATCCTGGCCATTTTTGGGAAATAGTACTCGGACAACACTTGCTTAACGTTCTGTTGGGCCGCTCTATGAGCTCTGTTATATTCGGCGATAAGAATTTCCTTCCTTTCGCTGGCATTGAATACGTCTGTGACGCGGTTTTTACAGTGCCAGAATTTTGTGTTTGGGAACCTCCGCACTAAAGTGTCTTGCACCTGCGCTAGCGTGTGAAGGTCGCAGTGTATGGCGTTTACTACGTTCGGGCTAACTAGCATACACAACTGCTCTAGCAAGTACGTCCTGTCTGTGAAGCTCAAGGAGTGCCTTCTTTTACCACCAAACAAAATGAAACTGCGCTTCAATGGAAAACGTGCCTCTTGCAGAAATAACTGGTTTTGAAAGCAATTCAACTGTTTTTCCATCGACTCGATGGTGTAGTTCAGGGAAGCCTCGCTGTGGGCTGTGGCCGCGCAGGAGTTAGCGTCCAGATCATCCAAAACGTTCAGTTGCTGTCTGGAGAGCGCATCGGCGAGCGACTCTTGATTTTGGAGTTTGGACTCGACTCAGCCACGGCGAAGGTCAAGGGCTGGTGATCCGTGAATATGTTAATGTCCTTTACCCCGTATAGGTAATGGCGCAATTTACCCAGTGACCAGACAATGGCTAGAAGTTCCCTCTCGTTTGTGGCAAAGTTAATTTCCCTATCCTTCAAGGTTCTCGATATCATTGTAATTGGACGACCTTCCTGTAAAAGGACCGCCCCGATGCCATAGGCAGAGGCGTCGGTCGTTAGATAAATTGGCCTCTTGTAATCACGATATCTAAACATGACGTCTTCCAATGCCAAGATGTTGCACAGCTTTTGAAATCGTGGCGCTGGCGATCGTAAAATTCAAGCGGGATTTTTCTAGATCTGTGCTTGCTGACGCAGCCATTTTCACACTTAAGAATGTTAGAAATGGGTTTGCTATTGCCGCAAAGTCCTTTACAAAACACCTATAATAACTGGCCCAGAAATGACCTGACTTCAAATACGGTTTTGGGTTCGGAAAACTCCTCGATTGCTTTAACTTTTTCTGTGTAATTGTAGCGCCATTACTAGTCACTAGTCACGATGTCTCCCTGCAAGGGTGACCAAGGGTGGTAACCAAATTTAAGGTCGAGCGTCGTGCAATACTTCGCATTCCCATGATTTCACAAGATAATTCAAATATTGGGCATGGGATATGTGTCGGACACAGTTTTCTCATTAAGTTTGCGAAAGTCCATGACTATTCGCTTATTTCTGTTGCCCTCTTTGTCAGTGCCTTTTTTATCAAGAACCAAAATGTTGTAAGGGGAGACTGACTTCTGGATTATGCCGTCTTTAAGGAGATTTCGAATTTCTTTGTTGACGAAATCGGCTACACCCATGGGATATGGGTACAGCTTGTAATAGATAAGCCCCCCATCGGTTGTCCTATTCGTGGCTACTACAGATGTATTCAACGGTAACGCTTCGTTTGGATCTGCAAACGCCTTCTTCCTGTCCTTGAACATTTTAACAAATTTGACCCTGACCTCTGACCCGTTGCACGATCAGAAGTGTTTGATCTTTTGTAAGCCTTGAGGTTACTTGAGTTAACATATGCCGGTGCTTGCGACGGCATCAGACATTTAGACATTGACGGGTCAACCTCCACAGGTTGTTGTTCGTCACTAACATTGCGTTGACTGCCACTACGTTGGTCAGTCTGCTTATCAAAATTTTGGTAGTTTTGTGTAATGTGGGCTTTTCGCGGTGCCTGGCTGCGATTCTACTGGGTCTGTGCCCTTTTTTCGTTGTTGAAATTTGGGCTTTCGATCGGGTTTCCGAGCTCTTTCTTCAAGGCTTCTAGCGTAGTTTGTAGCGAAATTGTATCTTTCGTGATTAGTCTCAATTTCCTGCGCAAGTACTAGCGCAGAGGGAAGGTCAGGCGGGTGTGCCGCAAACAGTACGTCCGCGAGGCTGCGCGTAAGACCAGGGATAAATACGCGTAAAGCGTCCCTTCTAAACTTTTCGCATATGCCTTTCGCCAGTGCTGCATCGTATAAGTCATGTTAACTTTGTTTATGAGCAGAGTAAGTTTTTTTTCTACCTCATCATAGTACTGAGGCAAGGTGAGTTGTCCTTGCCTAAGTGTGCCTAGTTCTTGTTCAATAACATGAATCGGCCTCTTATCACTGTAAGTGAAATCTAAGCGGTTAACGATCGCATCGAAATTAAACAATGTGCCGAACGAGGCCAACACTGCGTCTGCCGGGCCCAGTATTTTACGTTGTATCGTCAAATATTTTGTATGCTGCCATTGCAGCCTGCCGCCAAGAAACGTAAGTTTCTTGTGCCCCCGTAAATTCAGGCAGGCACTTGACCGCATCTAGAGGCTCATCGCAACGAATGTCATCTATGATTTGTATTTCCTCTCATGTTTCTATCGGAGGTACTGCAACTGCCATAGCGGTTACTCTTTCAGTTAGCTGAGCTATTTGATAGATCAAGTTTTCTGTGAAGGCCTCGTTCCTCTCATTGAACTAAGAAGCCTGCGCTTCTAATGTAGCAGCCACAGCCGATTCTACTATGGTTCTAACCTGCTGGGGATCCATGGCTAATCTTTTCTTGGCGACTGGGCGTATCCTAACAATGTCGCTATGTGACCTATCTGAGTCAGAATGTTTTGGGATAGGGCCTCTATATTCCAGAAATGCTCTATTCATAAGTTATCCCCAACTCAGATCACCAATTAACATACACACATAAAAAATAATTGCCGATGTTGAGGTTTGCAAAACACAATGAAAAAAAACTACTTTACTCAATCACGGAAAGATGAAATCGGTTTGTTGCTTGCATGGCCCACTTACATGATCCAGAATATTGGGACTAACAATGTTAGCCTTAGCGAGTGTAATGGTGAGCATTATGTTCTGCAATTCCATCAACAACGTTCTGTTTCTGGCCAAAAGTGTTTCATACAAATGGACGGACACATGTATCTTTTGCAGATTTTAAAATTTTATTGACAGTGGAGGTGAGTTGGTTGATCTGGTATCAGTATCGATTTGATTTTCTGCGAATTTAATGATGGCTCATTATCGCAGTAGATTGCTTTAGCTGCTGGAAAGAAATTCATGAGATGTAACATGGGAACTTTTAGGTCGTCAATTGTTCGCGACTGAATTGGCTGAATTACCGCGAATTTTGAAAATTTGTCAATACACGTGAGAAAACATTTTTTAATTGTCGAGAAAATGTCCACATGCAACATTTCCCCTGGTTGTGAAGGGATCGGCGTTTCACCGATTTCCTGTTTCTTAGGGTGCCTGTCATACTTTGCCCTAGCGCATGTCTTGCAGTTTTGCACAATTTCGTTGGCCATCCTGGCCATTTTTGGGAAATAGTACTCGGACAACACTTGCTTAACGTTCTGTTGGGCCGCTCTATGAGCTCTGTTATATTCGGCGATAAGAATTTCCTTCCTTTCGCTGGCATTGAATACGTCTGTGACGCGGTTTTTACAGTGCCAGAATTTTGTGTTTGGGAACCTCCGCACTAAAGTGTCTTGTATCTGCGCTAGCGTGTGAAGGTCGCAGTCTATGGCGTTTACTACGTTCGGGCTAATTAGCCTACACAACTGCTCTAGCAAGTACTTCCTGTCTGTGAAGCTCAAGGAGTGCCTTCTTTTACCACCAAACAAAATGAAACTGCGCTTCAATGGAAAGCGTGCCTCTTGCAGAAATAACTGGTTTTGAAAGCAATTCAACTGTTTTTCCATCGACTCGATGGTGTAGTTCAGGGAAGCCTCGCTGTGGGCTGTGGCCGCGCAGGAGTTAGCGTCCAGATCATCCAAAACGTTCAGTTGCTGTCTGGAGAGCGCATCGGCGAGCGACTCTTAATTTTGGAGTTTGGACTCGACTCAGCCACGGCGAAGGTCAAGGGCTGGTGATCCGTGAATCTGTTAATGTCCTTTACCCCGTATAGGTAATGGCGCAATTTACCCAGTGACCAGACAATGGCTAGAAGTTCCCTCTCGTTTGTGGCAAAGTTAATTTCCCTATCCTTCAAGGTTCTCGATATCATTGTAATTGGACGACCTTCCTGTAAAAGGACCGCCCCGATGCCATAGGCAGAGGCGTCGGTCGTTAGATAGATTGGCCTCTTGTAATCACGATATCTAAACATGACGTCTTCCAATGCCAAGATGTTGCACAGCTTTTGAAATCGTGGCGCTGGCGATCGTAAAATTCAAGCGGGATTTTTCTAGATCTGTGCTTGCTGACGCAGCCATTTTCACACTTAAGAATGTTAGAAATGGGTTTGCTATTGCCGCAAAGTCCTTTACAAAGCACCTATAATAACTGGCCCAGAAATGACCTGACTTCAAATACGGTTTTGGGTTCGGAAAACTCCTCGATTGCTTTAACTTTTTCTGTGTAATTGTAGCGCCATTACTAGTCACTAGTCACGATGTCTCCCTGCAAGGGTGACCAAGGGTGGTAACCAAATTTAAGGTCGAGCGTCGTGCAATACTTCGCATTCCCATGATTTCACAAGATAATTCAAATATTGGGCATGGGATATGTGTCGGACACAGTTTTCTCATTAAGTTTGCGAAAGTCCATGACTATTCGCTTATTTCTGTTGCCCTCTTTGTCAGTGCCTTTTTTATCAAGAACCAAAATGTTGTAAGGGGAGACTGACTTCTGGATTATGCCGTCTTTAAGGAGATTTCGAATTTCTTTGTTGACGAAATCGGCTACACCCATGGGATATGGGTACAGCTTGTAATAGATAAGCCCCCCATCGGTTGTCCTATTCGTGGCTACTACAGATGTATTCAACGGTAACGCTTCGTTTGGATCTGCAAACGCCTTCTTCCTGTCCTTGAACATTTTTAACAAATTTGACCCTGACCTCTGACCCGTTGCACGATCAGAAGTGTTTGATCTTTTGTAAGCCTTGAGGTTACTTGAGTTAACATATGCCGGTGCTTGCGACGGCATCAGACATTTAGACATTGACGGGTCAACCTCCACAGGTTGTTGTTCGTCACTAACATTGCGTTGACTGCCACTACGTTGGTCAGTCTGCTTATCAAAATTTTGGTAGTTTTGTGTAATGTGGGCTTTTCGCGGTGCCTGGCTGCGATTCTACTGGGTCTGTGCCCTTTTTTCGTTGTTGAAATTTGGGCTTTCGATCGGGTTTCCGAGCTCTTTCTTCAAGGCTTCTAGCGTAGTTTGTAGCGAAATTGTATCTTTCGTGATTAGTCTCAATTTCCTGCGCAAGTACTAGCGCAGAGGGAAGGTCAGGCGGGTGTGCCGCAAACAGTACGTCCGCGAGGCTGCGCGTAAGACCAGGGATAAATACGCGTAAAGCGTCCCTTCTAAACTTTTCGCATATGCCTTTCGCCAGTGCTGCATCGTATAAGTCATGTTAACTTTGTTTATGAGCAGAGTAAGTTTTTTTTCTACCTCATCATAGTACTGAGGCAAGGTGAGTTGTCCTTGCCTAAGTGTGCCTAGTTCTTGTTCAATAACATGAATCGGCCTCTTATCACTGTAAGTGAAATCTAAGCGGTTAACGATCGCATCGAAATTAAACAATGTGCCGAACGAGGCCAACACTGCGTCTGCCGGGCCCAGTATTTTACGTTGTATCGTCAAATATTTTGTATGCTGCCATTGCAGCCTGCCGCCAAGAAACGTAAGTTTCTTGTGCCCCCGTAAATTCAGGCAGGCACTTGACCGCATCTAGAGGCTCATCGCAACGAATGTCATCTATGATTTGTATTTCCTCTCATGTTTCTATCGGAGGTACTGCAACTGCCATAGCGGTTACTCTTTCAGTTAGCTGAGGTATTTGATGGATAAAGTTTTCTCTGAAGGCCTCGTTCCTCTCATTGAACTAAGAAGCCTGTGCTTCTAATGTAGCAGCCACAGCCGATTCTACTATGGTTCTAACCGGCTGGGGATCCATGGCTAATCTTTTCTTGGCGACTGGGCGTATCCTAACAATGTCGCTATGTGACCTATCTGAGTCAGAATGTTTTGGGATAGGGCCTCTATATTCCAGAAATGCTCTATTCATAAGTTATCCCCAACTCAGATCACCAATTAACATACACACATAAAAAATAATTGCCGATGTTGAGGTTTGCAAAACACAATGAAAAAAAACTACTTTACTCAATCACGCAACGATGAAATCGGTTCGTTGCTTGCACGGCCCACTTACATGATCCAGAATATTGGGACTAACAATGTTAGCCTTAGCGAGTATAATGGTGAGCATTATGTTCTGCAATTCCATCAACAACGTTCTGTTTCTGGCCGAAAGTGTTTCATACAAATGGACGGACACATGTATCTTTTGCAGATTTTAAAATTTTATTGACAGTGGAGGTGAGTTGGTTGATCTGGTATCAGTATCGATTTGATTTTCTGCGAATTTAATGATGGCTCATTATCGCAGTAGATTGTTTTAGCTGCTGGAAAGAAATTCATGAGATGTAACATGGGAACTTTTAGGTCTTCAATTGTTCGCGACTGAATTGGCTGAATTACCGCGAAGAAAACATTTTTTATTTGTCGAGAAAATGTCCACATGCAACATTTCCCCTGATTGTGAAGGGATCGGCGTTTCACCGATTTCCTGTTTCTTAGGGTGCCTGTCATACTTTGCCCTAGCGCATGTCTTGCAGTTTTGCACAATTTCGTTGGCCATCCTGGCCATTTTTGGGAAATAGTACTCGGACAACACATGCTTAACGTTCTCTTGGGCCGCTCTATGAGCTCTGTTATGTTCGGCGATAAGAATTTCCTTCCTTTCGCTGGCATTGAATACGTCTGTGACGCGGTTTTTACAGTGCCAGAATTTTGTGTTTGGGAACCTCCGCACTAAAGTGTCTTGCACCTGCGCTAGCGTGTGAAGGTCGCAGTGTATGGCGTTTACTACGTTCGGGCTAACTAGCATACACAACTGCTCTAGCAAGTACGTCCTGTCTGTGAAGCTCAAGGAGTGCCTTCTTTTACCACCAAACAAAATGAAACTGCGCTTCAATGGAAAACGTGCCTCTTGCAGAAATAACTGGTTTTGAAAGCAATTCAACTGTTTTTCCATCGACTCGATGGTGTAGTTCAGGGAAGCCTCGCTGTGGGCTGTGGCCGCGCAGGAGTTAGCGTCCAGATCATCCAAAACGTTCAGTTGCTGTCTGGAGAGCGCATCGGCGAGCGACTCTTGATTTTGGAGTTTGGACTCGACTCAGCCACGGCGAAGGTCAAGGGCTGGTGATCCGTGAATATGTTAATGTCCTTTACCCCGTATAGGTAATGGCGCAATTTACCCAGTGACCAGACAATGGCTAGAAGTTCCCTCTCGTTTGTGGCAAAGTTAATTTCCCTATCCTTCAAGGTTCTCGATATCATTGTAATTGGACGACCTTCCTGTAAAAGGACCGCCCCGATGCCATAGGCAGAGGCGTCGGTCGTTAGATAAATTGGCCTCTTGTAATCACGATATCTAAACATGACGTCTTCCAATGCCAAGATGTTGCACAGCTTTTGAAATCGTGGCGCTGGCGATCGTAAAATTCAAGCGGGATTTTTCTAGATCTGTGCTTGCTGACGCAGCCATTTTCACACTTAAGAATGTTAGAAATGGGTTTGCTATTGCCGCAAAGTCCTTTACAAAACACCTATAATAACTGGCCCAGAAATGACCTGACTTCAAATACGGTTTTTTGTTCGGAAAACTCCTCGATTGCTTTAACTTTTTCTGTGTAATTGTAGCGCCATTACTAGTGACAACGAAACCAAGGAACTCCACACTCCTCTTAAAGAAGCGTGACTTCTTCTGAGAAACCCTCATGTTTGCGTTATAAAAGCTGCGCAGTACCCAGTCAACGTGCTTGACATGGGACTCCTCGTCTTTTGAAAAGACGATTACGTCGTCGACGTAGACGTAGCTTTATTTACCTATCTGCTCTCAAATGACGTCGTCGATGGTTCTTTGGAATATGCTGGCAGCGTTTTTCAGCCGACAGGGAAGCCGACAGAATTCATACTTCCCTCCGTTTACTGAGTAGGATATTTTGTCACGATGTCTCCCTGCAAGGGTGATCTGGTGGTAACCAGATTTACGGTCGAGCGTCGTGAAATATTTCGCATTCCCTATGATTTCACAAGATCATTCAAATATTGGGCATGGGATATTTGTCGGACACAGTTTTCTCATTAAGTTTGCGAAAGTCCATGATTAGTCGCTTATTTCTGTTGCCTTCTTCGTCAGTGCCTTTTTTATCAAGAACCAAAATGTTGTAAGGAGAGACTGACTTCTGGATTATGCCGTCTTTAAGGAGATTTCGAATTTCTTTGTTGACGAAATCGGCTACACCCATGGGATATGGGTACAACGTGGAATAGATAAGCCCCTCATCGGTTGTCCTATTCGTGGCTACTACAGATGTATTCAACGGTAACGCTTCGTTAGGATCTGCAAACGCCTTCTTCCTGTCCTTGAGCATTTTAACAAATTTGACCCTGACCTCTGACACGTTACACGATCAGAAGTGTTTGATCTTTTGTAAGCCTTGAGGTTACTTGAGTTAATATATGCCGGTGCTTGCGACGGCATCAGGCATTTAGACATATGGGTCAACCTCCATAGGTTGTTGTTCGTCACCAACATTGCGTTGACTGCCACTATGTTGGTCAGTCTGCTTTTGAAACTTTTATTGTTTTGTGTAATGTGGGCGTTTCGCGGTGCCTGGCTGCGATTCTACTGGATCTGTGCCCTTTTTTCGTTGTTGAAATTTGGGCTTTTGATCGGGTGTCCGAGCTCTTTCTTCAAGGCTTCTAGCGTAGTTTGTAGCGAAATTGAATCTTTCGTGATTAGCCTCAATTTCCTGCGCAAGTGCTAGCGCAGAGGGAATGTCAGGCGGGTGTGCCTCAATAGTACGTCCGTCTGCGTTTGACACCACAAACAAATACGCGTTAGGCGTCCCTCCTAAACTTTTCGCACATGCTTTTCGTCAGTATGTTATGTTAACTTTGTTTATGAGCAGAGTAAGTTTTTTTTCTACCTTGTCATAGTACTGAGGCAAGGTACATAGTTCTTGTTCAATAATATGAATCGGCCTCTTATCACTGTAAGTGAAATCTGAGCGGTTAACGATCGCACAGAAATTTAACAAAGTGCCGAACGAGGCCAGCACTGCGCTTGCCGGGCCCCGAATTTTACTTAAAATAATGATCACCGCCTGATACTGGTGATACCACTGCCATCGTAGCCTGCCGCCAAGAAGCGTAAGTTTCTATTAGAGTAACTGTCATACCAGTTACTCTTTCGGTTAGCTGAGCTATTTGATGGTTAAAGTTATCTCTTAAGGCCTCGTTCCTCTTATTGAACGTCTGTGCCTTCGCTTCTAATGCAGCAGCCTCAGCCGATTCTACTATGGTTCTAACCTGCTGGGGATCCATGACTAATCTTTTTTGGCGACTAATGACTAATGACTAATCCTAACAATGTCGCTATCTGCCACCTCTGAGTCAGAAGGTTTTGGGCTATGGCCTCTATTGTAGAAATGCTCTATTCATAAGTTATCCTAAAATCAAATCACCAATTAACACACGCACACAAGCACACAAAAAAATGTTTCCAATGTTGAGGTTTGCAAAATACAATATTTTTGAAAATTGAAAATGGGTAAAAAGGGTATAATGGTTTTGTGCAAATGTATGTAACAGGCAGAAGGAAGCATCTTCGACCCATAATATATATATATTCTTGATCAGGACGAAGAGCTGAGTCGATTTAGCCATGTCGGTCTGTCCGTCCGTCCGTATGTATGAACGCGTCGATCTCGGAAACTATAAGAGCTAGAGTCTTCAACTTTACGGCTATAGACTCGTCCATGGCACGTGCAGATCAAGTTTTTTTTTCCAATGATCGATATCCCACACCGTTTTTCTAAAATCGATACAAATCGACAACAACCTCTAATTGTTGAGCTTATTTCGTAGATTATGAGACGTAGAGACAAAAAAATCGATTGCATTAAAATTCATTAAAATCGGTTAAGAAACACAGAAGTTATTAAAGAAAACGTGTGATAAAATTTGACAATACAATGTGCAGCAAGTGCTACAATAAGATCAAGGGATTAAAGTTTAGTTTTTTAAGTTCATGTGTACCATAGGCAGATTAGGGCTATTTAAAATGATCGATATCCCGCCCGTTTTCTTATTATCGATATTTATCGGTTTCTTATCCGATTTTTTGAGCATTTCTCAGAAACTTTAAGAGCTGAAGACATCAAATTTGATTTAGTGTCTTCTCGTAAACGATATACAGATTATGAATGTTTCAGATTTTGGATACATCCCCCCATTCGGCCACCATATCAAAAAAACGCAAATCAAATACTACAGACTTGCGCTTTGGCTTGTACATAGATTTGGATGTTATCATTAAGCACTGAAATCATAGTGGGGCCAAGCGTAGCCGATGCTCAGTTTGCTGCGTGCGTTTGTGTGAGTGTGTAGGTGTGACTTTGTGAATGTGTGTATGAATGCAAAGAGCTTTAAATGTATTTAATGACAGCTCGCCGCTGGGTTCAGGGTATCTCTTAGTCGGGACACCTGACTAGAGCCATCTGAATAGTTTTTTTTTTTTTTTTAATAGGGGGAAAGCATTGAAAGCCGAAGTGTGGGACTTTCACCCACTAAAACCACCCCTACTCTCCGTTTCCCTCTCGAGGAACTACCGCTTAGTATTACCCCATGAGGGGGAGATGGCATGAAAGCCTTTTCTAGAGGTTTATCTAGAGTTTGAATTCGAATTGCGCTGTCTTTCAACGCGACTCAAGGATTTTGTGATTTCTGCAGCCATGTGGGCAATGCTACCCAGTTGCTTTGCGAGCTAAGCATTAAAATTGGGAGACCTTAGATATCCTATCTATTAAGTCAGTGACTGTAAAAAGTCTCCCAAGTTGCAATTGAACCAATAAGTAAGTTAAGTTTAAAAAAAAAACAAAAAAATAATAATAATTTAAATAAACAGTACAAAACCTCTATGACACAGCGAGATTTTAATGTGCGTCTGATAGTACGCCAGGCAAAACCTCTACCACCGAGCTACATCAGCATTTCAATTTTCTGTCAAAATCTGAGCTTAGAAACACAGATGCACAAACAATCGCTTTGGAATTCGAAAAAGAACTCACGCATATGAAGGTGCATATACATGTATGTATGCACACGCATGCAGAAAACGCCTACGGTTGACGCTTACTACCACGTGGTTTATCCAATATTCAAATGCATTTTTTTTTTAATAACTTCTGTGTTTCTTAATCTATCTTGATGATTTTTTTTTTTAAACATTTTTATTGAACTGCAGTACATTTATATATCGACAAGCACCCTAAGTAGTAAGAATTGTGGCCCTGAATGCAATTACAAATGTTCTTTCATTAATAGGTGAAGATGATCCAAAATATTAATAATCTGCGTATTCTTTACGAGAACATATTAATTTGTGGTTTGTGATTTGATAGATTTTCGCAAAACCCCAGATCAAAGAAACCGATAAATATAGATGATAAGAAATCAGAGCGGGTTATCGATAATTTAAAATAGCCTTGAACTGCGTGTGGTTTCCACGAACTTAGAATCTATCTTTATTTGACTACAATTGGCAGCAATTGGCTTGTCAAATTTTACCACACGTTTTCCTCAATTCGTGTATTTCTTAATCAATTTTGATGAATCTTAATCAAATATATTCCATAAGTGCTATAGTATATATAAATATTCTTTCGAACCAAATTTGGTGTCCCCAGGTCTCATAATCTACGAAATAAGCTTAAAAAGTTGAGGTTGTTGGAAATAAAATTGATCTGCGCGTGTTATGGATGAGCCTATATTCGAAAATTGTAAGTCTCTAGCTCTTATAGTTTCCGAAATCGACGCGTTCATACAAACGGACGGGCATAGTTGGTTCGGCTCGGCTGTTGATCCTGATGGAGAATGTATAAATTATAATATATTAGAATATATTATGGGGTCGGAGATGCCTCCTTCAGCCCGTTACATACTTTTGTACAAAACCATTGAACCTTTTTTACCCAATGGGTGCAGTGGATAAAAACAACGCAATTGAAGTACTACAACCTTGAGATTTGGTGTATACATAGACTTAAGTGCTCTTTTCAAGACCTTTAGATCATACGCTTAGCTTTAAAGTTATTATATTATTGAAACTAATAGTTTCAAGCGCAGCCACTGAAAAAAGTGCGCAGCTTACGGCATGTGTCTGTGTGTCTATGTGTGTGTTTGCATGCAAGCGGTTTGAAATACATATACGTAACGACGGCTCGGATCTGGCTTCGGAGTACGGGCAACTTAGAATATAGAAACTTAAAGAAGGGTATACAAATTTAAGTTTTTTTTTTAATGCATGTGCTTATTAACTAACATCTGGTTTTCTCATGAAATCGATGTGATTTTATTTGTATCTCCGGTTTTATGCATATTTTGAAAATTTTTGGTACTAAGGATCTTATTTTGGAACATATTATTGTCTTAAAACATTCAGACAACATGTAATGCATTGTTTTTGTGTGTATGTGCTGTGTTTCTACAGATTTTTTTTATCTAATAAAACGCAAGTGTGTTATATATTAGGGATTATCGACTGGAGTACTATTAAAATTTTCTGTATGAAAGCACCCATTAAAAAATAGGTACAAAGGGTAAATGGTATTGTGCAAATGTATGTAACAGGCAGAAGCAAGCATCTACGATTCCACATAGAATATACATTCTTGATCAGCATGACACGCTGAGTCGATTTGGTTATGTACGCCTGTTCGTCTATAGAAGCGCAGTGATCTCGGAAACTACAAAAACTAGAGACCTAAACTTTTCAAATATAGATTCTTCTAAACCATGCACAGGACTAAATTATCATTTCTTTGATCGATATCCTGATCCGTTTCACTAATTATTTTATAATTAAATGCAGTTTTTTATACCCCTCTATAACCCATTCAAAATAGGTAAGAAAGGTATATGGTTTTATACAAATGTATGTAACAGGCAGAAGAAAGCGTCTCCGACCCCAAAAAAGTATATATATTCGTGATCAGGACGTCGAGCTGAGTTTAGCCATGTCCGTCTGTCCGTCTGTCCATCCGTCCATCTCTCCTTTTGTCCGTTTGTCTTTCTGCATCAACACAGCGATCTCGGATACTACAAAAGCTAGAGACCTAAACTTTTTGTCATTTTTTCAACATCTTGCTCCGTTTCATTACTGTCGATAAAAATAGATTTCAAGACTTGGTTTTCTTGGCATATCTCGGACACTATAAGAGTTAGCGTCACCGAATTTACTTAACTATGTGTTAGTGCAACTTTTCTGCTTTAAATGTATGTAACGACAGCTCGGGGTTTACGGTATCTCCTAGTCGGGCACACCCGACTAGAGCCATTTTTCTTGCTTTTAACTAATAGTTATTTTTCTTTACATTTCTTAGGATGACATTCTACCAGGCTCATCAACACTATGTACACAAGCATATTCAAAGAAATATTCTACAAAAACAGGTTTTATAAATTCAGTGGATTTTTCTGAAAGACCGGCACAAGGAATGTCAAATATTAATCAAACTGATTTATTGGAATCCGCTTTGGTTATGCTCAAACAGCAACAGAAAGAGATAGGAAATCAATCCATAAAAAAGAAGTAAAGTACTTGTATAATGATTTTATCTAATGTGTTTATATTCTAAAGTCTCTGAAATATTCTAAATAAATAGCGATAATACAATGTTTGATATCGTGATAGAAGTGCTTACTTGTTAGAGCAATAGTAGTACTAGTAGTGCCCAACCAAGTGTATTAAATATTTGTGGATCCTTGCCAATCAGTTGTTTACAAAGTTGTTATCAGAAACAAAATTGTTGAAGAGAAAGACCTTACGTGTTCGATTTATTACACTACATAACACAATACATTTTTGTTTTATATTGTTTACCAAGCCTACTTTTTTTTAAACACATAGGACCCGAAAAGAGTAAAAAGCACTTTAAAAATTTTTCTATGGTTACACTTTTTTTTAATTTTTAAATTTCGTATAATATTTATACCCTGATCCCATTGAAAATGGGTAAAAAGGGCATAATGGTTTTGTGCAAATGTCTGTTATAGGCAGAAGGAAGCATCTCCGACCCTATAAAAGTATATATATTATTGATTATTATTACAGCACGACGAGCTGAGTTGATTTATTTTTCCGTATGTCTGTCCGTCCGTCCTTAACTAATCAACTATAGATTCTCCTAATCCATACGCAGTACAAGTTTATCATTTATTTTCGATATCTTGCTCCGTTTCATTATTATCGATAAAAATTTTGTGACTTGGTTTTCTTGGCATATCTTGGAGACTATGTGAGCTAGACCCATCAAATTAAGTTTAATATGTGCTCGTAAAGGATACGCAGATTATGAGTATTTCGATTTCCGAAATTCTCCCCATTCGCCCACCATATCAAGAAAACGCAAATTAAATACTACAGACTTGCGCTATGGTTTTACATAGATTCGGAGGCTCTTATTAAGCACTGAAAATTTCATAACGATCATACTCTTAGTTAAGAAGTTATTCAAGAATTAATTTTCCATAGTGGGGCCAAGCCGATATGTAAAGTGCTCAGTTTGCTGCATGCGTTTATGTGTGTGTGTATGTATGACCTTGTGAATGTGAATGTGTATGAATGGAAAGAATACATTGAAAATGTAAAAGGGTAAAAGGGTATAATGGTTTTGTGCAAATGTATGTAAAAGGCATATTCTTGATCAGGATCAACAGCAAAGTCGATCTTGCCATGTCCGTCTGCCTGTCCGTCCGTCCGTCCGTCAGTATGAACGCGTTGATCTCAGAAACTATAAGAGCTAGAGACTTCAACTTTTCGGCTATAGACTCGTCTATGGCACGCGCAGATCAAGTAAATTTTAAATGATCGATTAATTGCCCCGTTTTCTTATAATCAGTGTTTTTGGGCTTATCTCAGAATCTATAAGACCACCAAATGTTTAATATGTTTTTGTAAAGGATACGCACATTATGAATGTTTCGGATTTTGGATACCAATCCCCAAATCAAGGACTACAGGCTTGTGCTTTAGTTTGATGCTACGATCCTATTCTTAGTTTGGAAGTTATTTAAGAATTAACTTTCCATAGTGGGGGCCAATCGCATCTGCTTGAGCATAGGTCAGAAACTATAAAAGCCAGAGTCCCCAAATTTGGTTAACGCTGCTATATAAATGCATTAATGCAAATAAATGTAATCCAAATCGATTAAGAAACACAGAAGTTATTAAAGAAAATGTATTTGTACATTGGCAAACCACGTGAGGGCAAGCGCCAAGCACAGACGTTTTCTGCATGCGTGTGCACCAATACATGTACTTATATGCACATTCATATGTGTGAGCTCTTTTTCGATTTCTAAAGCGATTGTTTGTGCATGTTTGCTATTTTCTTAGGTTTTTATGAATACAATTAGAATGCCTGCTCTAGCTCGGTGGTAGAAGTGTTGCCTTACGTGGGTTCGAATCTCGCTTTGTCAGTGGAATTTTTGTACTATTTAAACTTGTATTTAATTTAATTTTTAATTTATTTTTAAAACTTAACTTACTTATTGGTCCAAGTGCAACTTAATGCTGTAACGACAGCTCTAGACTTACGCACAGTCCTAACGCAATCCTGTCACATAAGTTGTGCTCAAATTTCCCTTTGCCACCCCCTACGTACATCTGTGGTAGCCTTAACTGCCACTTGAGGTGCGAAGACCTCTGCACTCCCGGTGGAGCTTTGCCTTTGGGGCGAGCCCCGTTTAGGCGCTGCTGCACCTTTGGAGTGAGGGGCGGGGCCCCTGCGCGGTGTCAATCTACCACCTTCGTCCAGAGCCGCCTCTTCCAATCGCTCTGCCATCTGCGTTGCGGTCACATCCCGCCTGTGTGCTTATTTTTTTTTGTAAATTCATAAGTTGGTCCCACGAGTGTGTGCGAAAGAATGTCCGCCGTGTCATAGCCCCCATTGACACAGCAAGGCCTGCGTGTACTCGTCAAGGCGGCCAGATATCGACGAGACTCCTTCTATATACAGTCGGTTACCCTGACTGCAAACCAGCCAAGGGGCACGGGTCGCCAGAGACTATTGAGATGCAACTGTGGCTCGGTGGTAGAGATGTTGCCAACGGAGTTTTTTTTATTGTATATTTAAATTGTTATTTTATTTTATTTTTAGGCTTAACACACTTATTGGTCCAAGTGTAACTTAATGCTGGCACATCAGCGAATTTATATATTCTGGAGCAACAAAATAGGGAAAATGGGGATTTGGCATGCACACTCTCAAAAAACTTTCACGGATCAACTGCAACCAAGTTTTGAAAGATATACTTGTAGCTTCCTACTTTGTGAACATTTTTGCGAGAAATACTAAATAATACTAAATAAACTACGGCTTACTAAAATGTGCCTGCAAATATTAAAAACCGGCGCGAAGCGCGAGCATAAGTTTATTATTTATTTTTATACTCGTTCACGAAGTGAAACTAGTACATTGGGTTTGTGCAATGTCCGTCATGCTGTCCGCCCGTCTGTCCGTATGAACGCATTTTTTTCGCTGGTATTGAAGCTAGACACAAAATTTTGGATATATACTCGTGTATACCCTATGATAAAGTGTTACGGGTTTCGGGATGCGCCCACTGGGGGCGTGGCAATTCGATTAACTCTATATATCTCCTCCTCCCTCCCCCCTTTTAAAGCTAGATGCATAAAATATTTACCGACAGATTGTTGATGACCTCCTCTAAAGATCCTCTTTTTAGCTACGCCCACTACTGCGCCCACAATGTCCAAAACTCGATATGTGCACAACACCAATGATGCCAGTGCAACATTGCTAGCGCCATCTATTGCATATTTTCAGTTATTAATTTTGTTTGGTTGCCACTGCTTACAGAGGCTGACTGCTAAACTATTTCAAATTCTTAGAATTTGCATGCGGTTGATTGCTTATTGATTTTGCAATTGTCGTACATGTAACTTGAGTTGAGTTTTGTCACAACATGATCAACTAGTAGTGCAGTGGTGCATCATAAAATTCAGCTAATATTATTATTTTTAACTATTCGCAATCTCTGTCAAGTATATATATACATACACACATTAATATACATATATTAAATACTTAACATAACAGTTCCATAGCAGTACCATAACATAAGCAGATAATTTTAACATAAGTAGTGGTTATCATATGCACAGACTGCAGCGGTTTCTGTATGCACTTTTCGGCGCCAGCCACAGACTTCTGTTATACTCGTTAAGTTTCAATTGGAATTCTATGTTTATTCTTATTGGATAGGTTAGGTTATTATTCAACTGAACGTGCATTTCGTCAAAAACGAAATGGTTGGTGTCGATGATGACTAAGACGCTGTCAGTGACAATTGTGATCGCGCAGAGGCAAACTTTTTCTTGTTGGTATTTTATACTATTATTATTATTAATACACACAGTGCTCGGGTACATGTTTTAGTTGTTATTGCACTGTGAACGAGTAATCCGCTGTCGGTTACACCAGACTGCAACGTTCTCACTTGTTTTATTTTATTTTACTAAGTGCGGCTGTGGTGTCAAGAATATGAATGCAGTGGGGTTTAATTAACTGCATGTAACGACCGCTCGCCGCTGGGTTCAGGGTATCTCCAAGTCGGGGACGCCCGACTAGAGCCATCTTACTTGATTGTTTTTTTTATTTTTTTAACTTAACACACTTAATAGTCCAAGTGCAGCTTAATGCTGGGACATCAACGATTTAACATATTCTGGAGCAACAAAATGGGAAAATTTGGTATTTGGCAAGCACACTTTAAAGAAGCCTTCGCAGATCAACTGCAACTAACATTTGAATGTTATATATATTTCCTAAATGGTGAAAAGGACCCCTAGTGACGTGTTGTCTACCATCGACTCCATAATCGCCATAGCCTCAGCTTCCACTTCGGTGATCAAATCCTGAGCCGGGCCGCTGCTGCTGGCAGGGTTGTTGTTGCTCCCAACCTTGTCTGGCGTCACTTCTTTCTTCTCAGCACTTTTCTTACCGTGCAGTTGGCATTCGAGCTGCCTTCCTTGTTTTCGCTGCATCCCATCACCGTCCACGTCTCTGAAAGCAGGTCTCTTTTCTGGTTTTCAGAAGACCCACAGAGCTCGCTTCCTCCTCGCCAGCTGCGCGTGGTAGGTAGAAGGTGACGATGTCCAGCACCGGGATCTGGTCGAACACCTTCAGCACTCCATCCTTGATGGGGATCTTTGGGATGATCTGTTCCAGCCATATCTTGACATTCTCGTCCCTGCACTCCACGATGATTAGGCCTGGCCTAAAGCGAATGCAGTTGAAGTTCAAGCCGGTGGTCCAGCCCTTCCGCATTTCGCCAATCCTCGCGCCCTCAGTGGCGGTGAGCTCCTCTTTCGATAACTGTCTCCTCGGGTTATGGCTACATTGATGGCCTTGGTGGCGTTGGCATATGATACCCAAGTCCTTTTGGCGTTTTGCGACGGTTCTTACCCGTTTGTCGCGGTACGTTTATCGGCTCTGTTTTTCTGCTTCTTAGGCATCGTTTTCGTTTCCAAGTTTGGCGAGGTCTGGTGCAGCGACCGCTTGCGACCACTTGCTGCTTGGCCCTCGACTCTCGCCACGGGGGACACAGTTTTGGCCCTGTGCTCTAACGCCCTTCTCTTGGCCTCTTCCAGACGCATGCCTCTCCCAGATACCTGATATACCATTTGCGGCCTGCTCCGCTTAGGCCTTGCCTGAGCGGATCACCAGGACCGCCAGGTTGTCCGGGTTCCGGTATGGGAGGTAGCCTTCTCCTCGGTGCAGCAGTGGGCTTACTGCTGGCAGGTACTGCCGGCTGGCCCGCTGCTTTCGCGGTGCCGGGCACCGTTTTCCCACCCCCTACGTACATCCGTACTGTGGTAGCCTTAACTGCCACTTGAGGTGCGAAGACCTCTGCACTCCCGGTGGAGCTTTGCCTTTGGGGCGAGCCCCGTTTAGGCGCTGCTGCACCTTTGGAGTGAGGGGCGGGGCCCCTGCGCGGTGTCAATCTACTCACCTTCGTCCAGAGCCGCCTCTTCCAATCGCTCTGCCAACTGCGTTGCGGTCACATCCCGCCAGTTTGCTAATTTATTTCTGTAAATCCATAAGTTGGTCCCACGAGTGTGGGGGAAAGAATGTCCGCCGTGTCATAGTCCCCATTGACACGGCAAGGCCTGCGTGTACTCGTCAAGGCGGCCAGGTATCGACGATGCTCCGTACGTATACAGTCGGCTACCCTTGACTACAAAGCAGCCAATGGGCACGGGTCGCATTACACCATGGCTTAGGGGGGTGATGTGACCCCATGGTTTCTGGACCTCACCACTGCCCTACTACCAATCATGTTATTCGAGTACTCATCTGTGCCACAGCATTGAGGGGTGCTAACACAGTTTCGTCGCAGGGCGAACTTAGCCGGATCCTTCCTGTGTTCACAGAAAACAGGAGACCCGTTGCCTGGTCGACACCCTGAAGAGGATTCAGTTGGGGATTTTGTCGACCAGGCGCCAGTACCCATACATATATATATATGTATATGCACGTTCTTTTTGAATTATCAAGGGACTGGTTGTCTAATCTCAGATTTTGCCAGAGACAATTGTGATGGAACTGGGGCTCGGTGGTAGAGATGCGCGCAATCCTACGCGGGTTCGAATCTGGCTTGGGTCAATGGAGTTTTATGAACTCAATTTTTTTCGCCGTTATTGAAGCTAGAGACAGATTTTTGGTTATATACTCGTGTGTACCCCCGTCTGATAAAGTGTTACGGGTTTCGGTGGCAATTCTATTAAATCTATATATCTCCCTCACATTTAAAGCTAGGTGCATAAAATATTTACCGACAGATTGTTGATGACCTCCTCTAAAGATCCTCTTTTTTGGCTACGCCCACTACCGCGCCCACAATGTCCAAAACTTGATATGTGCACAATGATGCCAGTGCAACATTGCCAGCGCCATCTATTGCATATTTTCAGTTATTAATTTTGTTTGGTTGCCACTGCTTACAGAGGCTGACTGCTTACAGAGGCTCACTGCTTACAGAGGCTGACTGCTTACAGAGGCTATTTTTAATTATTTGCATTCTCTGTCAAGTATATATATACATACACACATTAATATACATATATTAAATACTTAACATAACAGTTCCATAGCAGTACCATAACATAAGCAGATAATTTTAACATAAGTAGTGGTTATCATATGCACAGACTGCAGCGGTTTCTGTATGCACTTTTCGGCGCCAGCCACAGACTTCTGTTATACTCGTTCAGATTCAATTGGAATTCTATGTTTATTCTTATTGGGTACGTTAGGTTATTAGATAACTTTATTCCTATTGGATACGTTAGGTTATTAGATAACTGAACATGCATTTCTTCAGAGGCAATATTGTTGGTGTCGATGATGACTAACACGCTGTTAGTGACAGTTGTGATCGCGCAGAGGCAAACTTTTTTTTGGTATTTTATACTTGAATACTATTATTATTTTTAATACACATATTGCTCGGGTATTTGTTTTAGTTGTTATTACACTGTGAACGAGTAATCCGCTGTCGATTACACCCGACTACAACGTTCTCACTTGTTTTATTTTATTTTACTAAGTGCGGCTGTGGTGTTGAGAATATGAATGCAGTGGGATTTAATTAACTGCATGTAACGACAGCTCGCCGCTGGGTTCAGGGTATCTCCTAGCCAGGCACTCCCGACTAGAGACATCTTACTTGTTTGACCCGTGTTTTTGGGCTTATCTCAGAAACTATAAGAGCTAGAGCCTACAAATTTGATTTAATATGTTTTCATAAAGGATACGCAGATTATGAATATTTCCGATTTTGGATATGTCCCCCATCTATCTGGGGTAGTAGTGATGCCAACAAAAGGGGTGAGTGCCTTCTTTAATATCTTTTGTGTAGTCAATTAGATGTATCAAATAGAAGGTGCAAACCCACTTTTATAAACGCTAACAGGGAAGAAGTACTAGACCTCACTCTGGTTAGCAAATCTTCGTCCGATTTCTTTAAAAATTGGCGGGTTATCGATGAGGCCACTCTTTCAGATCACCGGCACATCTGAGTTGATCTCCCAGGCCGAGCGGAACTCCTTTCCAATTCTTTTAACCCAAAGAAAATAAATTGGGACTTGTAGCCTAAGCCAAAGCCTAAGTGGCTTCGAAAGTTGGTCAACTTGCTGCCAGCTTTAACTCCACGAGGGAGATAGAATTGGCGTTAAGACAACTTCTACATGTTCTTTCAGCGTCCTACCATGATAGATAAGACCCCATCAGGCAAAACGTGAGGTTTCCTGGTGGAGCGAAGGCCTGGCAAATCAAAAGAAAGAGGTCAGACGGCTCTTTAACAGGGCCAAGTCAAATAGAGACTCATGGGACACATAGCATAATGAGTATAATAGGAACATTAGACGCACCAATCGCGATACCTGGCGCACCTACTGCGAAAGTGTGGAGTGACTCCCAGAAGCAGCGAGATAGCAAAAGGTATTGGCTAAAGGGTCATCTAATGGTGTGGGGCTCCTAAAAAAGAATAGATGGTTCTTACACCCAGGATCGACGAAAAACGCTAGAGATACTGCTTCAGGTGAATTTCCCTGGTTCTGTTATAAACCCGGATAATCCCTGTTATGATGACGTGGTTACACTCTGTCGGGTGTTGTCTTCGACGTTGACAAGGTCAGGTGGGCTATTAAATCATTCGCTCCCTTCAACGCCCCGGGGGTCGACCAGATTTTCCCGGCCCTGCTGCAACACAGCATAGAATATATACTTAGTCCACTAATTGGTATACTTAGGCCAAGCTTCACTTGGCGGTACATTCCACTATCTTGGAGGGAGGTTAAGGTGGTTTTTATTTCCAAGCAAGGGAACCGTTCCGTGGATCAGTTGTATAGACTAAATAGCTTCAGACGTCCCAGACGTCGAAGGGGCATTCGACAACACTGGCTATCAGTCAATAACCAGGGCGTTAGCATCTAGGGGGTTGACTCCTTCTCTATTACATGGATGGAGAGAATGCTAATTGTACAATGGCATTAGATCCTCACTGGACGCCACCACTGTCCGCAACCGAGCGGACAAAGGATGTCCACAGGGCGGGGACCTGTCGTCCCTTCTTTGGTCCCAAGTGATAGATGAACCTCTGGTGAAACAATCGATACCACAGGGTATGCAGATGACCTGGCAATAATAGTCTGCGAAAAGTTCGGCTTAACCATCACCGAATTGATGCAAACGGCACTTAACATGACCCTAAGATGGTGCACAGAGGTGAGTCTCAACATAACCCCACAGAAGGCGATTATCGTTCCCTTCACGAAACGGTACAACATCGATGTCGGTGAGCGCTACATCGGTGGGACACCGGTCGAGCTCTCCAGTGAGGTCAAATATCTCGGCGTTAATCTGGCGTTAACTGGAACTCGCGCTTAGACAAAACGTTGACCAAAGCTTCTCATGCCATGTGGACATTTCGTCGGCTCTTCGGTAAAACGTGAGGCTTAGGCTCCAAAACCCTCAGATGACTGTATAGTTTGATGGTTATGACTGTTGCCACTTAAGCTGCACTCGTCTGGTGGCCAAAGGTCCAGCAGGCTACCGCCATAGAAAAATGTAGCAAACTTCAGAGGCTCGTATGCCTATGCCTCACGGGCTCATGCGTACATGTCATACTGCAGCACTGGAGACAGTCTAAGGCCTGAATCCACTGCATTTGCACATAAAGAAGGAAGCTTCTTTGAGCCTTCTGAGGATTAAACTCACAAATGGGTTGCTAGCAGCAAACATAGGTCATGCTAGTCTATTCCTGGCTTAGGGATCTGCGACAGAACGGATCTTTAGGACTCTTATTCCAGACCGTAAAGAATGGGATGATGGCAGACGGATCAAAAACTAATTAAGAGGACCCAACACCAAAATCTCGATTGCATGGGCCCAGTGTTGTTTAATCGCAGATCAACGCCCTTGAGTCCTGCTCCAGAAATATCCTTGACAAAGATATAAATAAAAATCTTTTCAGATAGCCAAGCAATCATCCAAGCTCTTTCCTCATGGAGGATTACCTCGAGACTTGTTGAGGATTGCTGGAATTTTCTCCAGCAACTCTCACATCGAAACTGGGTCACACTTTGTTGGGTCTCACGGCATTTTGGGATTTCCGGCAACGAAGTTGCGGACGGGCTAGCTTGGGCCGGTTCCGCAACCACCCTTCTTGAACCTGAACCCTTTTGGGGGTTAAGCTGGGCCTCAACCAAAGAGTTGATAGAGGAATTGTCAAAGATGGAGAGGAGAATCCACTGCTCAATGAGACCGGGGTTACGACAAGCTACAGAGCTGGTCACCCACATACAGGTAGAGAGACCAAAAATCTTTCAAGTATCACCTCCACAAAATGCGCCTATCCTCTGACACAGAGTGTAGACTCTGCATAGAGGATGTCGAGACAAAAAAGCACATTTTATGTGATTGCCCATTTGGAGTAGGAGGAAGTATCTATGCATGAAATTTGTTGCTCCAGCACAGATCAGAAATTCCTTGACAAGGGATCTTCTCTCCGATCAAATCTGATGTGCTGGTGATCTGAAAGAGTGGCCCCATGGGAAACCCGCCAATTTTTAATTAAATCGGACAAAAAGAACTGCTAAACCCCTTATTGCGTTTATAAAAGTGGGTTTCCACCCTCTATTTTATACATCTAATTTACTTTGTACTTTTCGCCTTGCTAGCTACCATTCGCTGCTGCTGCAGGTTTGCTTGCGCTCAGCCGGCACCGCGACTGTTGCTTTAGCGTCCCTCGTAGAAGGACCGGCGCTTCTCTTTTCTTTAAGTGCCGTATTCTTAAGGATAAGTCTGGTCCTGCCAAAACAGTACCAGACTTTTCTGCCGCACTTAATCAGGGACTGCAGCGACGCGACATCCACCATGATGGGAAGGCGTATAGTACCACTAGTGGTCCGCTGCGCTACACTCCATTGGCTGGTGCTGAAATCGTTCTGGGCACCATTGTCCGATAGAACCGTCTTGTTGGGTAGCTCCAGGCTGTTGGCGAAGTAATATCGGATGAGGGGAGTCCGTGGGAACTGACTTTCCTCCAATAGCTCAACTTCGAGCGAACTTCAGGTCTTGATATGGTTGAAGTTCGGCCTTACCCACTCGGCTGCGTTGCTGTCGTAGCAGACGAGTATGAGCCAATCCGTTCTCGGATCAACACCGTCGAACTTTGGCTTGACACCTGGGGTCACACACGTCACCGAGCTTGACACCGCTCGCTCTCCGACTGTACGATGGCGCTGCCGACACTGAATGAGTGTTTTCCGGTTTCTTTGACAAACCAAGCTCCGGAGACTTTTCGTCTGAGCCACCCCTTTTGACCTTGCAACTTCAGAGCAGCTGTTTTGGGGAGCCCTTTAACGATAGCTGCCTTGAACAGCTTCTTTCGCGATTTGTCATTTTGATAAAGGCGATCTCAGGGTCTAAATGTAGACGTGCTACCTGAGTGCCTGCATCCGTCAGACCACACCTCTGAGAGATCTCACTGGATACGTCGTCAAGATCGGTGAGTGTGATATCAGAGTCCGATTCAGAGAGTAATGCCTCTATCGAACCCTGCCGTGACAAACTTTTTCTTGACAAAAGAGTGGCACACTCCAATTCGTTATCCAAGGGAGTTGGTGGTGTTTCCGGATCCTCCCCTTGGTGACCAACATCACTTGCATCATCAACTTGGGAGAAATAGTCTCAACCGTGCAGGTTAAAGCCTAGGGTGATGCTATTTGAGCCACATCAGACTCATTATTTTTATACCCTGAACCCATTGAAAATGGGTAAAAAGGGTGCAATGGTTTTGTGCGAATGTATGTAACAGGCAGAAGGAAGCATCTCCGACCCCATAAAGTGTATATATTCTTGATCAGCACGACCGTATAGCGATATTGTAATTTAAGATTTCTCGTATTTGGTTAAAATATTCTCTGTATTCCGCAAACAGCCGTTGATGCTCAGGAAAAATCATCCCATCAAATTCTGATAGAAAATCTTTATTTTCTTTACAATTGAGGTGTAGCCAAATTTTGAAATTAATCCCATTTCTTTACTGTACGTTTTCAAGGCAAAATTAGAACTGAATGCATCCTTGGTACTGGCAGCCTACTTATACGGCTGACTCTTTTTTTTTTTAAATAGTTCTGTTCAATTGTTTGCATCTCTTGCTATTTCTCTTCCCATCTTTTTAGAAATTTCAAAGCATAAACGAGTTTAATATATTTCTTCGTCATTTCTATAAGTTACATTTAAATCGGTAAACCGTATATCATTTTTTTGAGTCATTGCACATTTAGGAATAATATGATTATAGTAAATACCTGTAATTAGATTTTTCAATAGTGTATTCCAACATAAGAAGGATGTAAAAAATATACCCAATCGTATAAACGATCGCCAGGATTCGCCATCAAACTCAATTTTATTACCATATTGATTTAATACTAAAATACATTGATTTTCCGGTTTTCTACATCTAAAATGACAGTTTACTGTATCAAGAAGGGGGTGATCAACTATTGTATCAGGCATTAAGAACTCAAACTGTTCAAACTGTGCGTTACCAATTGAATCCACGCCTCCTTCTCTAGCCCAATAAAATTTCGTTTATATTGTTGCATCCAGATCATGGGTGAGCATTTACATTTACATTTAGTTGAAATTCAGCACTTTACTTTTAGCTTAAGATCTACATAATATTCAAATCCGACAATTAATTCATGATCTTGAGGCTTTCTACACTTTCTCGCATTTTTTAACTGCTGCGTGGCCATGTTGGTTGACATCTGGATCAAATTAACTTTAAATGAACGTACGCGCACCTTTTAAGGCAGCGACTCTCATTATATCTTTTCTGTAGGTTACATAAAGTGGAGGCAAGATGTTGAAATTAGATAGACTCCCTTGCGTTTTGGTTGATTTCCAATATGTATTTGGAATTAAGGAATATGTAGATGGTTTGGATTTGTTGGATGGAGATATTTCATGTCTCCATCCGACAAATCCAAGGACTGGAAGATATTTTAACGAAACAGTCTCGCCTCAGTCGTTGTAGGGGATGATGCTAAGAAACAATTTTTAAAGAAATATTTATGTACAAACATAATTGATTTAGAGCTTGAAGAAAATTTAATACACTTCCCAAACTATTTCACAAATTGCAAAATACATACAAATCCTCAAACCAATGCGCACTTACTAATTTATTCAAACTTTTGGTAATTATAGAATGTTCAAATTTCGAAATTTATGGAAAATAAAAAAGCATACAATTTTATATTTTTAAAAGAGCTGTTTTTATCTATTAATTTTTTTAATAACTATAATAGGTATAATATGGTTCATTCAAATGATGATTATTTAAATTTTCAAAGTAATCTATTAGAAGTCGAGCATTTTTTAGAGCACATACACCTTTATATAGGTGTAAGCCACAGTCTGAGAAAAAATTGATCTTTATCATTTTTTCTGAAATCCTTTTGTAATGACATCTTAGTAGTGGGGAATTGTATGTTCTGGAACAGGATGTAGCTGTCAATTTAATTACGTGATGTGAATAATTATTTATTTTTGACCCTACGTGACCCTACTTAATATGCGGATACGTGACCCCTATTAATATGCAGGCACCTGGCCCTTTTTGTTGGAGGTCGTTAATTTGCAGGTACGTGATCCTTTTTTAGGGAGGGGGAGTGAGGAAACCAATCGTCATGGGCCTTTGTGACCTTGTGTGGAGGGGAGAGCCGAGGAATGTGGCCGTTACATTTTAGTAACTGTCCCTTTTCTGAAGTAGCGTGGGTGTCCGATCATTAAAATTCAGTTTTGAAGTGGGTGGGGCTATGAGATCACGTGCGCACAAGTGCACGCATCGACTTGTTCGTCTACTTTTTCGGGGGTGGGGAAAAGGGACCGATCATTAAAAAACCGGTTTAATAAGGGATCGCTCATTAGAATTCAGATTTGAAGTGGGAGGGGTTATGAGATCACAGGCGCACAAGTGCACTCATCGACATCTTTGTCTACCTTTTCAGGGGTGGGTTGAAAGCTTGATCAAGCACGTGCGCATTTAATTTACTCTCCTTTTTCTGAAGATTGTGAACATACCGATTTTCTACACGGCGCAGAAACACAAGTGCGGCGCACACTTGTAAACAGGTTTTGTGAGAGAAAAAGGTTCGATCGTAAATTTCACGCCTATAGACACCTACTGACAAGGGTAAGCAGCTCAATTCTGGGTGCGTTCAGGTAATGTATGGATCGGCTTCTGTAATTGTTTTCTCCTACTTGTTCTAGTTTTATGACTTGTGGTGTACGTGTCAATTTTTAGTAGCGAATACCCAAGATTTCATTGAATTTTAGGATATCTTCTTTCACCTTCATGTTATTTTTATTGTTTTATGACTTTGGGCGTGAGAAGTTTCTTTAAAAAGTGTACACGCTTGTGTTGTATATGTACCGGATCGTACCCTATGTCCTCTTAAACCTGTTTGCTCCAATCTCTAATATTTTGCAATTGAATGAAGTAATAGAAAAATCAGTCCCAGAGCTATAAATTCTCCTTACCTTCATTGAACCCGCATCAGTAGTTCTTGAACTATCGTCTCTCTAAAACTTCAAATCCTCTAACTTAACTGTGTCTAAAATGGCCTTTAACAAGTGCAACAACAACAACAACTCCAACGCTGAGTCCGATAACCTGTTCAGGTATATTAGTTATAATAAGAATATGGCTCACAACAGCACCCCAAACTATTTCGCCAATGTTGCGTTTAAGAGCAACGGACCCGTCGCCACCCCCAACGGACTTACTGCCACCCCCACCGGATCTATCGCCTTCGTCAACGAACCTGTTGCCACCCCCAATGGATCTATCGCCTTCGTCAACGGACCCTATCGCCACCCCCAACGGATCTGCGCACACCAGAGGAGATAAACCGGTAATAATTTGAAACGCCCTCCTCAGGAGGCCTACCGCCACTTTCAACTGACCTACCAACCACCCACGCCAACGGCTTCAACAACCACATCGGATACAACAACCACATCAGATACAACAACTACAACATGGATGACAACAACTACAATGGCTACAAAAAATACAACGGATGCAGCAACTCCAATACCTTCAACGCCCACTTTGACTACGGATCCGGACCTTCAATCACCAATCCCACCTTCAACGCCCACTCCGGCTACGCCACCGGATCTAACACCTTCAACCCCAGCTTCAACACCCAATCCAACTACACCACTGGATCAAGCATCGGTAAACCCATTTCCAGCACCAGCTACAATAAAACTGCTATGCCAACACCAAAGCATGCTATTTATTGTTCTGCGTGTGATGTTAACATGCTACAAGCCAAAATGGAGCACGCACTTCAGGTCAAATGCTCACAAGATCCGTGTTTTCACACCAGTGAATGAGCAGGTAAAGCTGATCGCAAGCGGTTGCAAGAGCTGCATATGGACATTCGATATTAACGCCACCGTCATCTAATTAAGCGAGCATTTAACGCTTCATTTTGAAAACATGGAGTTTCCTCTCCCTTTGAAACAAGTCAAAGTGTTTGAAGAGCAAATCCCGACCATAAGCGTAAATGTTTTCGGAATCGACATGGAAATCGGAGCAGTTATTGGGCCGTTATATTTAACGAAGGAGGAGAAACAATCCCACGTGAGCCTAATGCTGTTGGAGATGGAAGGTCGGGCCCATTTTGTATGGATAAGAAATTATTCAAATATAAATAAACATATGCATATATTTAGAAAAAATACTTATAAAATACATGTATTTATATTTTCAGACTTGTACGCACACAATTAACAAGCCACACAGAAAAGCTCCTGTTCTGTGGCACGTGCCTAAACTATTCCCACAGCATAAAACTACACGAGGAGCATAAACAGCAGTGTGGAAAGATGGTATCGACCTTGCCAACGGCGGAAAAGGCAAGTCTAAGTTTTACAAATTTTAATCGTAGTTTAGATGTACCCTTCGTAGTCTATGCAGATTTCGAGTGCATGCTAAAGCCCTTAAACTCTAGAGTTAGTGAGAATGTAGTGGCAACACATGAACATGTACCTATTGCATTCTCGTATTTCATCAAATGCGCCTTTAATTCCAATTTAGACAAATTTGTTATGGAAACAGGTGAAAATGCATGTAAAAATTTCGTTACATCTATTATAAAAGATGTGAACGAAATTTACACCTCATACCTGAGTACAATTTGGCGCATAACAATGAGTTCTGAAGAGGAAAATAGTTTTAGAATGCCTCCTAATTGTCATATTTGTAAAATGGCGTTAGGAGCTGATTGCGTTAGAGATCACTGTCATTTAACTGGTACACTTAGAGGTGCAGAGCATAATGCATGCAATATTAATTTTCATTGCACCTCTTATCCCTGTATTTTTCCACGCCGTGATTTCAACGCTGGGGCAGTGGAATGGGGAAACAACAGGACGCACGCACGAGGCAACATACTCGTGGACTCCTTCGCTGCCATCAATGTCGTTCTGCTCAACAAGGGGAGAACTCCAACCTTCTCTAAGGCAGGACGCTAGTCTGTGATTGACCTGACCTTTGCCAGTCCCCAAATCGCAAGATGCACAAGTTGGGAAGTCTCACACCTGTACACCCACAGTGACCATCAAGCCATCATCGGGTACATCGCGGGACTCCCAAACAGGCCAGCTCGCAAACTGCGCCACTCAACCTGGTGCCCTGCGACGCTAGACGAAGACTCCCTAATCTGCACATTCAACACCTCAATGGCGGGCGGAAACGTAGAGCATCGCGCAAACTGCCTAACACGAGCAATAATGAGAGCCTGTGACGCCATGGGCACGGGGAGTTATATACCGGTTCACTGGTGGAATCAGGAGATTGAGGATGGCAGAGATTGCCACGCAGCAAGACGCCGGCATCATCGCGCCGAGAGCTAGGCGACCACCACTGGCTTGCACGCTGCAGCAACAACAAGCAGAAGAAGCACGAGCAACCTTACGCCAAAAACGTGCTTGTCAAACCCATTACAAGGAGTAAAATTAGCTGCTGGAAGCAGTTATGTGATGATGCCAACGAGCAGTCCTTCGGCCTCGCATACAAGATAGTGATGGGAAAGCTAGCAAGGAGCTCCATGCCAACCCAACCGGAACAACGGAAAAGTATAGTCGAGGCGCTGTTCCTCAACCAGCTAGTACTGGATCACCACCAGCCCACTAAAGATGCAGCTCCCGCTGTCAACATTGCCCAGATAATCACTGCACTGAAAGGCATGAAAGATGACAAAGCGCCAGTTCGTGATGGTATCCCCACACGCGCAGTAAAATTACTAGCAAGTGCCTTCCCGGATACATTTGGGGATGTATTTAGCCAAACCACTCGCGAACGATCATTCCCGACCAACTGGAAGATGCAGAGGCTGGTGCTTCTTCCCAAGCCCGGGAAGGACCCCGGCACTATGCATGCTAGACGTCAATAGCAACTATTCGTGCGAATACTCTGCAATCGCATAGAGCAAGCGCTGGACACTCGTCATGGACTCTCAGATCACCGGTTCGGCTTCAGAAAGAGAAGAGACTCTGGACGCCATAAGCCAAGATGTGAGCATTGCACGCGCCGCTATAGAGGGCACTAGATTGCGTGGTGGATCCAAGAAATACTGCCTAGTTACAACTCTAGATGTACAGAACGCATTCAATTCTGCCAGCTGGCCAAAGATCCTCCAGGCGCTCTCTAGAATAGGGATCTCAGAGTACCTTATCAATCTGGTGGCCAGCTACTTTAAGGATAGGGTACTACTATACGACACCTCCTCCGCCCGTCGCAGAAAAGTAATCACTGGAGGCGTTCCACAAGACTCCGTATAGGACCAATGCTGTGGAACGTGATGTACGACGGTGTGCTCCGATTAAATACACCACCCGGCAGCAGCATTATAGGGTTTGCTGACGACATCGCCATCCTAACAGTGGCAAAGGAAAAACATCTGGCGGAGCAAAACACCAACGCAACAGTAAGCCATGTGATCCGTTGGCTAGCGGAGAATGGCCTTAGCCTGGCAGCGCATAAAACCGAGACGGTACTGATCAGCAGCAGAAAGACCGTAGAGACTGCCAGAATCCAATTCGATGGCAGGGAGATCGTAAAATACTTGGCCATACTCATGGACCACAGGCTGAGCTTCAAGCAGCACCTGGCATATGTCAGAGACAAGGCGAGTTGAGCAACCAAACGCGCTAACAGGTATATTGGCGAACGTAGGCGGGCCACGGTAGCGCAGCAGACGGCTAATATGCAACGTAGTCCGCTCTATATTGCTCTATGCAGCACCGATCTGGGCACCAGAAATGAAGATCGCATCGTACAGTCGCGAATGCAGGGCATCATACAGGCGATGCGCGTTTCGTTTTCTTTGTGTGACAGTGCGACATATCGGGGAGCCACCGTGGTAGAATGGCAGGCGACCCCAAAGACAGTGGGTGTGTAGAAAGGACGTACAAACCGACTTATACTTAACACAGCTACTGACGGGCCATGGATGCTTTAAATCATACCTACATAGGTTTAAAGACGAGACGGATCCGTTGTGCACACACTGTGTGCGGACCATTGAAGACGCAGAGCACGTATTTTTTGCCTGTCCTAGATTTTCTGCAGAACGGGAAGAGCTATGCATTAAAATTGGGAGACCTTTTACAGTCACTGATAGATATCCTACTTAGCTCGCAAAACAACTGGGTCGCAATATACCACATGGCTGCAGGAGTCACAAAATCCTTGCGTCGCGCTGAAAGACAGCGCAATTCGAATTCAAACTCTAGATGAGACTCTAGAAGAAGTGGTGGTTCCGCGAGTGGGAAACGGAGAGTAGGGATGGTTTTAGTGAGTGAAAGCAACAGCAACAAGCGAATCGGCACCTATATTAGAAAACCTCTTCCCCATACCCCTTAATTATCAATAAAAGTCATTATAATTATAATTGCGTATTTATTTATTTATGTTTCTTTTTCCTTATTTATATATACATATAAAACGATGGTAATTTGATTTAATTATGTTTCTTTATTGGATGTAAATTAAAATTTTTCTATTACATTATTTTTTTCTTACATATTTAAAAATCAGGATTAGCTTATAAGCTTATTGTATAATGACCCCAAGCATATGTTTGTATGCCATTGTTTCTTATTTTTCTCTTATCATCTAATCCACAATGGTTTTCTTAACTCTATGCGTATATTAATTATGGAACTTAGTTCTAAGCATTAGCATACTATCACATAATTTCTTTTTTTTGAATAAACATTCTTTATAACTATTTAAATTTAATTTATCTAACGCAGATTTTTTGATTCCTTTAGATTTTTTTATGCACCCTCCGCCTTCAAGCGATAAGCTGTACATCTTTGCCCTTAAACCTACAAACTCGACCATTCGTTTGCCGCAGTTTTCGTCTTTCATCATTACTAACACCTTTTTATTGCATCTTTCGATCCCGTATTTAGCCGCTAAATCTTCGGGATATTGCGAAGTATCAAACTTCATATCCACATCTTTGCTTATATCCGCAAAGAAATCATTCTTTTGAATCGAATAAATAAAGGAATCTGTATCCATATAATTTAAATTAACTGCCTCTTGGAATTTGGGCTTCTAGTAATCATAGTGGAAATCATACATTTTCCACTTTGATAATTCTAAGACTAGGAATCCTAAATACATCGGCTTATCATAAGTATTATGAAGTCGCTTCATTTGTATGGCATACATATCTTCAGCAAATTGTGCAGAGCTATGGAAACTAGCCTTTGCAATCAGCGCTCGTGCCTCCAACCGATTGCGCCTCTCTGTCTCCCAAGACGTGACTAGCATGACATTTTCCGTTTTTCAACCTATTTCATCGTTTTTCCATAAGCGGCATTATTCAATAACTTGAAGAAATCTTTCTCAAAATTGTTCTTTGCCATTGTTCTATGGTGTGTGTTAAGAACAATATATTTTTTTAGCCAAGCCGACTGTTTGAATCTTAACATACAATGTATTTTTGTCAATTCTAGTCCGTTTAACAAGCACTGCTGCAAATTTCTGTAGTTTTTATTTTATTACTTTGGGCCTTAGGTCAGCAATGAGTTTATTGTCTTTTGCTGCCGGTGTGGCCCTTTGGTTAGGCGGATAAAACGGAAGATCGTCATGCAAATCATATCGGTTTGATGGATACATTAAATCAACTATTCTATGATAAAATAACTTTCATCGATAGTGCATGACTCTCATTTGCTCATCTCGAAATAGTTGGCGATAGTCCATGCCTATTAAATATTCATCGTCAAGTAGTATCGATACGGAAAAACCTTTGGTATCGTGCTGGCACCGATATATCGGCAACTTTAATTTGGTTTTATTTAATAAACCACGCAATAAAGTTAAGATCCTCCGCCGGAAATGGAATCCTCGTAAAAATCTGAATAAGATTAACCTAAACCCCAATTTATTTGGAAGATCTTTACCTGTCAGATTTCCTCGATCGCTATGTTGCATCGTTAGCGACACTCTTGCGACACTTTGAGTTAACTATGTATGTATATGTTCCTTTATTATATGTTCGTTTCAAGCTGTTACACGATAGCAACTAACAAAGTTTTTAGCAAGAGGCTTACAACGTTTTATTCGAAGGTTTGAAATGCAAGTGAAGCTTACACACATACATATGTAGTGGCTCAGCAGCGAACAGCATAGCTCCCACACGTACATATATACGACGCTGAGCAGAGCGCGGCATAGATAAACGTGAGTATATAGCAGAAAAGAGATTATCGTGATTATTGCTTATAAATATGTGATCTGTGTTATAATACAATTAATGTGTTCATTTATGCGGCTTTGGAGCGCGGGTGTTCTGCTCTAGACATTTACCCCCGTTGAAAGGTTTGTGCTTTCAACAGCGTCAGGATTCCAGGGCAGAGCGGCAAGCTTTCCAACGGCTCGCTTAGTACGGCGAGTACATTTACTAATCACGCTTAATACGTATTTGCGTTCTCCAATAGCCCAGAAATTTTGACGTAGTATTGTTGTGGTAAAATGTAATGATTGAAGTGGTGACGGGATGGCCTTTGAGCAGCAAGATGCGATCCTTCGCCTCGAAGTTTAATCTTGAGTTTTTAGGCCGATCTCCAATGCGAAGCAGCTCTTTGGAATCGATTATTGGCTTATGGGATAGCATTTTGCTCTTCGGCGGTAGCTGCTCTTTATTTTTCAGCCACTTGTATTCTTCAGCAAAATCAATTAATTGTAGGTAGGTCCCACTTTTAACATAGCAAACTGTGAGATTTCCATTCGATCGTTCCTGGTTCTTGCCCTTGAGGCGAAAAAAACGAAAGATGTATGCGGAGACACGCTGCAGTTTGCCAAACGAGTTTTGGTATAATGGCTACGCGCCGTCGTTCAGGTACATCAGCAAGAATGTCAACATTTGCGGGCCATTTGGACCTGCAAATGAGAAGAAATGTTGGACCAGCCTTCCAAAGATGCGAGTCACGTAATTCCATTGGCGTGCATCCGCGTGATAAAATATCAGCTGGGTTCCATTGAGTGGGCACATGATGCCAAGTCAATCCAGCAGTGAGCCTTTGGTTCTGCGCTATTCTATTGGACACAAAAACGTTAAAGTTTGATGGATGTTGACGAATCCAGGAAAGAGCTACTTTAGAATCCGAACAGCAGTGTATGCTGCCCGGTGCATTGAGAGAAGCTCTGCCAGTAAAAGTGCGGCTGAAAGCTCTAGCTTGGGGATAGTCAGAGCCTTTAGAGGAGCAACCCTGGACTTTGAACAAATAAGCCGGCTTAACACTTTTCCATTTGCTTCAGAGCGCATGTATAAACACGCACAAAATGCGTGTATTTCTAATGTGGCATCTGGGAGCATCAAAAAGCGCGGAAAGTTAAAACTCTCACAATAGAGAGTTGTGATGTTAGATTACACCAGGTAGTGTGCAAGCCTTGCGGTAGGCTGTCATTCCAGCTTAAACCTTTTTTCCACAAGGATTGTAAAAATACTTTAACCTTGGTAATAATGGGTGAAATAAGTCCTAAGGGATCATACAGCTTGGCAATAGTGAAAGAATTGTCCGCTTTGTAATTTGTTCTTTAGACAAGAGTTGTGCAAAGTTAAATATCATATTATCCGTGATTGGATCCCACGACAAGCCGAGCGTCTTTGTTAAGTCTGTCCCATCGTGAAATTAGAGCAGTTGTTCACGATCTGATTCCAGTTCGCCGTCAAGAGCAGAAGGCTCGTTAGAGCACCACTTTCGAATGGGAATACCCCTTTGCTAAGAGCTCTTTCATTTGTCTTTTTTTTCGATAACCTCAGCGATACTATCTCCTCCAGAAAAAAGGTCATCGACGTAAAAGTCTCTACGAACGATTTTAGAACCCAGTGGAAATAGAGTTTCATCGTCAAAGGATAGTTGATGCATAGATCGAATAACTAAATATGCTGCTGGCTTTGTACCATAGGATCTGAGCATAGAGGAAATGATTAACTAGTCTTGCCGTAACAAAATTTAACTGAGATGCCGAGTCTAAGATCGGTCGGCAAGGAACAAGTGCACCAGAGCGACTCTTGCCATAGGAACACGTAGTCGAAGGGCAAACAATTTGGGACTGCGGTTAGAGGGCGCGACGATGAGTTTGTGACTAAGGCAGGTGAATTTTGTGGTGGCCTGAAAACGTCAGGCTGCGATGATAGATTGCCAGAATCGGTGTTGGACTGCATATGCAACAAGGAGTGATGCATTGCCTGACAATGCCTGCAGACTTACACTGCTGTAATACATGACATTTGCGAAGGCAATTCAGACATAAATGGTTTTTCTTGGCTTCCCTATATCGGAAGTTGTCAGTTAAATTTAAAAATTGACCACATTTCGAGATGTAATGGTCTGTGGCCTCGCAGAAATGGCATTTAAATGCATTTACTTTATTGGATACAAAAATAATGTTTTGATTGGGCTGTGATAAAGTTTTTCCAACATGTTAGCTAGCTTTTTGTGTTGCCATAGCGCTTTCCAAATTTTCCATCATCCGACATCTTTTCTCCAAAAATGCAGCCATGCTGACCCAAGATTGCAATTTTGAGAAATTTTAGCCATAACCTTTATGTAGTAGTTTGAAAAGTTGCTTCGTTTGTCTGTGGCCAGCTGCATTGAGTCAAATTTTTCCAGATTGCCTTGCGCCACTTCAAAGTCGTTATGCGTTTTCTCGACCAGTTTCAGGCGGACCTGCAACTCGGCGTCATCAAAGCCGGAAAATTCATCACTGTCCATAAACGCGTTTAATGAGACTAATTGCTTCCTTATTAACTCAGCCTTGGCTTTGTTAACATGAAAATTACTACCGCCCGAGGCCAAGTTCTAATTGTCTTTTTTTTCGGTCATGGTAAAAGTTCAAGTACGTCAGGTATATAACACCTTTAACTAAATTATGTCTGCCCGTATGTTTGTTGGCACTGTGTGTGTGTATGCAGGTTGTTAGGCACCGATTTGCGACCAGCAACCGAAAGTTATTACAGCAATAAGTAAAAGTGTTTCCCGACTACCACTACAAAAAAACACGTTGGGGTCACCAAAAATTATTTGGACATACTGGTTTGCATCCCTTTTAATATATGTTCTTTTATTATATGTTCTTTTATTATTTATTCTTTTCAAGCTGTTACTCGATAGCAACTAACAAAGCTTTTAGCAAAAGCAGAAGTAATTTAAGAAAACGTGCGGTAAAATGGTTAAAATTTGACAAGCCAATTGGGAGCAAGAGAGTTGAAGTTTGGTTTTTATACTAGTTCACAAAATGAAACTAGAATATTGGGTTTTTTTATTGCCGGACGGACGGACCCGTCCGTATGAGCGCAATTATTTTCGCCACTATTGAAGCTAGAGACTTGATTGAATTTGGAATATATACGCGTGTGTAAATTAAGTTGTGGGTGATCCCGCGAAGCTGTTACGCAAGACATAGATGACTCAGTTACGATTATCCGTGTTCCGTGATGCTGTCATGCAGTACGCAGATCCCTTGGTACTAGTAGGGTACGTTACCTCGTAGTAGTTGATCTTGATTGTGAAGATTAGGTTGGGAAGGTATTAAACTTTAAATTACTGGCTATGTGGCTCAGTGACAGATTAAATAATAATCCAATGTTTATCGGCCAATGCCGGAGCAATATATTTATTGTTTTCTCTTAGGAGAATGATATAAAACTGAATTCCAATGTATGGGTAAGCTAAAGCTAAAGCTCCAAATATAAGCTACAAATTCATAGCCGGCAAGCCAACTCAGCATAAGCGATAGCGCTGCTCTTACGACACAGAAAAGTATCATGTTACCGTCGTTGCCCACTGCAGCTGGTGTATTGAACCACGGTATTTTGTGTGTCAGCGCTATGCGAGACATGATTAATAACTTAGTGATATATGTGCGAGGGTTACTCGTTAACTACTCCCCCCTTAGAATTATGGCCGTCCTCGGTCATACTATATCTATCGATGACCTTCTGCACCTCCTACGAAGCTCGTCTTCTCCTCAGGACCTGGCAGAGGAGGATAGAACCACTGAAGATAAGGCTGACCCCTACCAAGCTTTAGGTGGTCCGGCTGACGCCACTTCTTCCTTGAACTCCTGGATGACTTACAGATTGTGGTCGTTTATCCTATGGAGGAGCGGCATGCTCAGTACTGGATCGTGGCCAATGATGTTTACTAGTGCTGATCCCGCTATGCCTGTCGTACTGCTTGAGTTTTGATTCAAATACTTAGTACCGTTGATGACAGATGGGCCGTCGTCCGTGCTGATTTTAGCCGGGCTCTCATTGTGGATGATTATGCCATCATCCACACATGTGATAGGTTTTAGATGACTGTGCTGAGTGTGGCAGGTGGCTGTGCCCGCAGCCTGTAGAGCTCGTACGCATGTGTCATGGTTTGCCAGTTTGCAGATTGCAGCATAGATGTCCATGGCACACTCCGTGACTGTTAAGACATCGTCGTCTTGTTCGGCCACGGTGTTATCTTGTAGTTGTAGTGTGGTGAGATAGTGTGATGCGGGGAAAACGGTGACCTTTACCGTTTATTGGATTCATGGTACCAGTAAGCTCGTTTATTTGCTTGTGTGTTTCTAAATTTATTACTACTTGTCTAATGTTTGACTCAATGAGTCGAGATTCGGACACTCTGACTTTTTCAAAGTCCGAGGCATCAGGTGTGTCTGCTACTTCTTTAAGTGCTGTGCCTAAAAAGTCTAGGCCTGGGCATTCTATGGTGCACTTTTACTACGGACAAAAATATGCTCTATGTCAACATCTAAATGTTTTGGCATATGCGATTGGGGAAATAACTCGGAAACTATTTTGTTTCATCCGCGATCCTTGGAAAGTCAGCAAAATTACTTGAGTGTCAGATATAAACCCGTAGTTCCCATACTATCACATTTCCGTCTATTACGGGTATATAGCTAGAATGCGAATAATTGGTAATTCGAACATTCACTATCGATAGTATATAGAATATTGTACCTATTGTTTTTTTTTATACATATTGTGTCATCGATTTTGTTTGTCGATTTTTATACACCTAGCGATCTCTGTCAGGGTACTCTGGAATTTTTTCACCTGCCCGTTCGAGCTACTGTGAAGTGAGGGTGCGTAGACTACATCTATGCTGTAGGTGTTCTTGCAGAGCGATGTTATTGTTTCAGCGTTGAAGGAAGCGTCATTGTGACAGTATATCGTCTTGGTGTTTGGGAATAAGTTCACCAATTAAATAATCGGTATTTTCACATCTACTATGGTGCGCGATACAAGTGGTTGCACGACTCTGAATTTTGAAAACTTGTGGAAGCAAGTTCGAAATAGTTTCTTGTCCGTGGACAAGATATCTAAACACAGCATTTCGTTTGCATACTATGGGGTTGGTGTCGCCTCAAGTACTTGGTTTTTGGAGTGCCTGTCGTATTTTGCCATAGTGCATATTCTGCAATTTATGACAACTTTATTGGTCAATCTGGACATTTTAGGAAAATAATAATCGAGAAGGATTTGTTTGACATTTTCCTGAGCGGCCCTGTGTGCGCGATTGTGCTCGGCATTGATTATTTCTATTTGCCATTTTTGTCCGTAATATCTGATACAACATTTTTGCAATGACAAAATTTGTTTGCAAGATATTTGGAGACCAAGTCATGTTGTAAACTGGCCAGTGTTGGTAAATCGCAATGTATCGCGTTTACAGCATCTGTGATAACAAGCGGTTTTAGCGTTTCGAAAAGAGAGCTCTTGTGTGCTCTTGAGTGAGATTTCGCTGTAGACAGTTGCAGCGTCTGACTGCGGCTCGTATTGTAAGGCATTTATGTTTTGCATGTAAAGGGCATTCGCGACAAAATTTTCTTTTCCATTCTTATAGAACACTTTCGCATTGTGTTCGGCAATGAAGGCCCTTCACCTTTTGATCTTAGCGTTTATGTTTCTGTCCGAGATTACGAATGTAAGAGGTTGATGGTCAGTGAAAATGTTAATTTCTTTTGTACCATACAAGTAGTTCTGTAGCTTACCGACAGCCAAAATTCCCTCTCATTTGTTGCATAGTGTGATTCACTTAGTTTTTAAGTCCGGAAGATCTTTGTGATCGGTCTGCCTCCCTGAGATAGAACAGCTCCGATACCGTTCGCAGAAGCATCGATAGTTAGTTCGAAAGGTAGCTTAAAATCTGGATACGTAAGGATCACGTCTTCTGATGTCAAAATGTTTCGCAAACGCTCAAAAGCATTGTGTGGAGCTTCATTAAACTCAACCTCAATCTTCATGGACATGTGTTTGCTGACAGTGCCGTTTTCACTTGATGCAAAACCTTTACTAAACGCTCTCTAGTAACTGGCCAGTCCGAGGAATGATCTGAGACTAAATAGATTCTTCGGCTCGACGTATTCTTGTATTGATCTAACTTTTTCGTGGTTAGTCTAAGCTCCGCCCCTGGTTACTATAAAGCCCAAGTATTCGACGCTTTCTTTAAAGAACTTCGTCTTTTCTCGTGATACTCGCATGTCAGCATCGCATAAGCACTTTAGTACCGTATCGACGTGCTGGACATGATAGGCTTTGATTTCAGAGAAAATTATTACATCTTTCACATAAACGTAAGGATGGGAAAAGGCGTTCCATACACCAGCCTGTGCGTGATGCAATTGAAAGCATCAGAGCTCTATAAGAGCTGGTAGCCATCCAGCTGCACGACGAAGGATCGAAGGCGGTGATCAGCACGCATCAATCCTCACAGACATCACCGTTTTTCCGAATAGCGGCGGCGCCAAAGAGGAAGCAAGCAATCGGAGCACAAGCTCCTCGCACGAAGAGATGAAAAGGAGACGTGGAGAAACAAGCTCCCATAGGCGTTGAAGTCGAAGACGTGCCCTCCGGCGGCGAGGACACACAGGCGACGCCAATCGCGACGGTCACACAACAGTGGAAAACAGCCAACTCCAAAACGGCACGGAAGAAAAAAGAAGTTCTCACGGAGAAGACGCGGCCCAACGCCATAGTCATCGCCGTAAAGTGTGTAGCCAGCTACTCCGAGATACTTTGAAAGGTGAAGCACGACGAGAAGCTGAAAGGGCTCGTAGAGGCCGTAGCGAAAATTAGAATAACTCAGAAGGGGGAAGGGTAGGAGTACTGCAGCTGAATAGATCAGGTGAAGAGAAAGCTGCATTTAAGAGCCTGGTTGGCGAATCCCTTAGAGAACAAACGGAGGTACGCACACTTACCCATCGGATCACGGTCGAGTGTAAGGACTTGGACGAGATCACGACGAGGGAAGATATATGCGAAGCGCTTAAAAGCCAGTGTGAGCTAGCAGAGGTCGTACCGGAGGACATCAACCTGCGGAAAGCCTATGGACAGACACAAACTGCTACCATTTGGCTGCCTGTGGAAAGCGCTCGGAAGGCTTTTTCAATTGGAGCACTGAAGGTAGGTTGGGTCAGGTGTCGACTACGGGAGAGGATAACCATTACCAAATGTTTCAAATGCCTTGAATTTGGCCATATAGCAAGGCAGTGCAGGAGTGAGACTGACAGGTCTAAGCTGTGTCGGAGATGTGGTAAGGAGAACCACGTAGCTAAGGACTGCAACCAGGAGCCGCAATGTATGTTTTGCAAAGGCAAGAGCGAAGACTGGAAGCACGTTGCCGGCAGTGGCAGGTGCCCACCGTTCAGGAGAGCTCGCGTAAAACGCTCAAAATAAAGTGAACGCAGTTGAATCTTAACCCCTGCAAGGCGGCGCGGTCCTTCGTAAAGGCAAGCTGTGAGAGAGAGGAGTACGGACGTCGTTCTCATTTGCGAGCCACATAAACCGATTGCAGGAAGCATTTGGGTAACTAGCAGGTGCAAGAAGGCAGCCATTTGAGCGTTAGAAACTCCCCCATAAGATGTAAACGCGTCCCATGAAGGGTTTGTTCGAGCGATGCTTAGAGGTGTCACCTTCTACAGCTGCTACGCCCCACCGATCTGGGAACTATAACGTTTCCAAAGGATGTTGGCGAACATCAGGGAGGCAGAGCCCAACTAGTAATAGCGGGCGATTTTAGTGGCTGGGCCGTAGATTGGGGCAGCAAGTAGTCAAACGCCAGAGGAACCTGCTTGCTGGACCAGTTCTCATCGATGGACGTCGGGTTACCAAACGACGGAAAGAAGCTAACGTACTAGAAGGCTGGTCAAGGATCCATTATCGACCTCACCTTTATGAGCAGATCACTGTGTAGGAGATCCACATGGAAAGTCAGCGACGAATTTACTTTCAGCGACCACCAGGCGATTCACATCGACATCGGTGGAGGAAGGCGCTTACACCAGCGAGCCAAGACAACCGGTCCCAGATGGAAGGACAGCCAGTTCGACGAAGAAACTTCTTCGGACTTCCTGCGCCATTCCGAGTGGAATCCAGTACAAGCCTCAGCCGAAGATATGGCACAGCAGCTATCCCAGAGCCTGATAAATGCGTGCGACTCATCCATGCCCAGAAGGAAGCCGAACAGACGCGGAACACCCTGCTATTGGTGGACCGAGGAACTAAGCAACCTGAGAAAGGCCTGCCTACGAGCAAAGAGACGTTAGCAAAGGTCAAGATGGCGCCAAGAGTTCGGTTCCAGGCTCGACGATTTCCGGCTGGCCAAGCGAGAGCTGAAACTAGGCATAAGGGCGAGTAAGTCCTACTGCTTCAGACGCATATGCATGGAGGCAGACATCAACCTCTGGGGGACGGCCTACAAGGTCGTAATTAAGCTAATGTCCCAAGAAACGCTCAGAGTAACTTGCCCCATCCTGGGGATTGTTGAAGCGTTGTTTCCCCAGCATCCACAAATGGAGGAGGCAGGGGCCACAGTATCTGACGAGGATTTTCACTTAAAGTGGCGCATCCAAAAAAAAAAAAAAAAAAACACAGACACAAACGCACGTAGCAAACTGCGCACTTTACCCATCGGCTGCGCTTGGACCCCCTATGGAAAATGAATTCTTGAATAATCTATAAGCTAAGAGTATGATCGTTGTGGAGATACTGGCTTGCATCCCCTTTATTATATGTTATGTTTTATATTTTCTCTTCAAGCTGTTACACGATAGCAACTAACAAAGTTTTTACTAAGAGGTTTACAACGTTTTATTCGAAGGTTTGAAATGCAAGTGAAGCTTACATACATACATATGTAGCGGCTTAGCAGCGAACAGCATAGCTACCACACGTACATATATACGTCGCTGGGCAGAGCGCGGCATAGATAAACATGAGTATGTAGCAGATAATAGATTATCGCGAGGGTTGCATATAAATATGGGATCTATGTTATAATACAATTTATGTGTTCATTTATGCGGTTTTGGAGCGCGGGTGTTCTGCTCTAGACATTTACCCCCGTTGAAAGGTTTGTACTTTCAACAGCGTTAGGATTCAAAAGCAGAGCGGCAAGCTTTCCAATGGCCCGCTTAAAAAGTCGCTTTGTGTTGCGTACGATGACGACTCTGACGATTCCATCCCTGCCCAGGATAGTGCTGTCGACGACGCCAAGAGGCCATTTGAGGGGTGGAAGGTTGTCGTCCTTAAGCAGGACTACAGCACCCTTTGAAGATTTGATGCAGATGAGCGCCACTTGCTCTTCTCTTGCAGCAGAGATAGATATGCGGTACTCCATTTTCGCCAGAATGCTTGCTTAATGTGGCATTGTCGCTGCCAGCGATTCAGCAAGTTTATCCAGAGGTAAGTTATATCTGGCTCATCGATTGCCGAGTATGGAGCGCCATTGAGAAAGTGGGCCGGCGTGAGCAGGCAAGGCCTAAGCGGAGCAGGCCGCAAATGGTATCTCAGGTATCTGGGGAGGGGCATGCGTCCGGAATAGGCCAAGAGGCGGGCGTTAGAGCACAGGACCACACACAGTTGAAGGCCAAGCAGCAAGTGGTCGCAAGCGCCGCTGCACCAGACCTCGCAAAGTTTGGAAACAAAAACGCTGCATAAGAAGCATAAGAGCAGAGCCGATAACCGCACCGCGACAAACGAGCAAGGACCGTCGCAAAGCGCCAAAAGAACAAAGTATCCTATGCCAACGCCATCAATGTAGCCATAACCCGAGGAGACAGTTATCGAAAGAGGAGCTCACCGCCACTGAGGGCGCGAGGATTGGCGAAATGCGGAAGGGCTGGACCACCGGCTTGAACTTCAACTGCATTCGCTTTAGACCAGGCCTAATCATCGTGGAGTGCAGGGACGAGAATATCAAGATATGGCTGGAACAGATCATCCCAAAGATCCCCATCAAGGATGGAGTGCTGAAGGTGTGTGACCAGATAACGGTGCTGGGCATCGTCGCACAGCTGGCGAGGAGGAAGCGAGCTCTGTGGATCTTCTGGAAGATCAGAACATAGACCTGCTTCCAGAGACGTGGACGGTGATGGGATGCAACAAAACGAAGGGAGGGAAGCTCCTCGCCCTTGGAGTTGAGCAGCCAACTCTGCAGCTCCTCCAAGCGAACGGTATTCTGGTTAGCTTCCGCTTCAGGCAGCTCGAATGCCGACTGCACGGTAAGAGTGCAGAGAAAGAAGAAGCAACGCCAGACAAGGTTGGCAACAACACCAACCTTGCCAGCAGCAGCGACCCGGCTCGGGATGTGTTCACCGAAGCGGAAGGTGAGGCTTTGGTGCTAATGGAGTCAGACGTTGTCCTCGTCACTAGGGGACCTGGAACTCGACTCTCTCAGATTGTGTGGTGACGACGAGCGTGCTGGCGAAGAAGAGCCGAATGGCGAGCAGCCGCTCACCAACGATCTGTCAGAGGAAGATCTGACGCTCTCGGAGTGTGAGCCGGAAATCTGAGATGTCCACAAATCAACCTCCACCACGCGAGGGCAGCTTCGGATGTCATCGGCAGGTTTCGATGGACCGTATGAGGGAAAATCTGTGGTCTGTGTCATGAGAACGTGCAGGTAATTGCAGATGTACGAGAGAGCAAACCGAAAGCTTGTGTCTTGGTAAGGAAAAATAAAAATTTTATAAATTTTATAAAATATCTGGTAGCAGTGCTCATCACTGCCGACACAGACCCCCACAATCAGCTGGTGCTCGCATCAGCGTACTTTTAGAGAGATAAAGCAGCCCGCCGAGATGCAATCTCTGGTGGAGTACTCCAACAGCAAGAGACTACCACTGCTGGGATGCGACGCCAACGCACACAGCATAGCCTGGGGCAGCACAGATGATACAAGCAGGGGTGAGTTAAGAATACGCCCTTTACCGAAAATGAGGAGGAGAAGGTGACACTTCTACTACAAACACATTTTCCCATGTGCAGAACTAAGGTGTGTCCGGAACTGATGTCATTGAGCCAGGCGTCAAAGATAATCTCCGAACACAAAATAAGGTGGGCAGTTGGAAACTTCTTGCCATACAAATCTCCAGGAGTGGATGGCATCCTGCCGATACATCTCCAAAGGGGCCTAGATTTGTTACTGCCATACCTAATTAGAATTTTTAAGGGGCAGCATAGCTCTAGGGTACATACCTATAGCGAGGAGGGTAGCCAGGGTTATCCCTAAGGTAGGAAAGAAGAATCCTTTCTAACCAAAATCCTATCACCCAATGCCATAGAATATCACGGATATGCTGACGACATAACCATTATCTGCAAATGGAAATTTGATCACACCTTATGTGACAGGATTACTTTAGGACTGCGCGTCAGTATAGAATGGTGCAGGTATGTAGGACTGAACATAAATCCAGCTAAAACGACAAGTGTGGCCTTCACAAATCGGTACAAGCTTAACTCACTTAGACCTATTGTGTAGGTGACAATACTACTATCCAAGGAAGTCAAGGGTCTGGGAGTCATCCTAGATCAAAAACTGAAATGGAAGTCTCACACCGAACAAGTTATCAGAAAAGCCACTCTCGCTCGGATGATCTGTAGAGTCCTCTCTATGTGGATGTACGTAGCGATGGAACTGGAATGCATGAGGCAGCAGCTGGGTAAGCTCCAGAGACTTGCGTGTACATGCATTTCAGGCGCGATGTGCACCTGTCCGTCAACAGCGTTGGACGTTTTACTTGGGTTACCGCCTCTACATATCCACATCAATCAGATTGTGAAAACATCGCATATCAGAATCTCAAAAGGGGGTCTATCCACTACAAACGCCAGAGGACTGGGACTGCTGGCGCAACACCCACAAGATGATTTAGAGCCCAACTATAGTTTCGATAAGCTCTTCAGAGTAGAGCTTAGTAGCAAGAAAGAGTAGACCATACTGTCTACAACCTATCATGTGAAAAAACATGCAATAAGGTGGTATACAGACGGATCGCTCACAGAGGATGGTGCAGGAGCTGGGGTCTGTGGTCCCAGGGTCCGTTACCACGAATCGTTAGGGAAATTCGCAAGTATTTTCCAGGCAGAGATACACGCCATAGCAATTTTCTCGGACAGCCAAGCAGCAATAAAAGCGACAGCTGCTTATAAGGTGGTATCTGAGCTTGTCTGGCAATGCCTAGGGTCCCTAAATAAGTTAGGCCAGACCAACAGGGTGACCATCTACAGGGTTCCAGGCCACGCTGGAATTCCAGGGAACGAGGTAGCGAATTCCCGCTTATGGGGGCCAGAACCTTTTGTGGAAGAAGACCAAGCTTAGTGAAGCAAAGCATTAGTTCAGAGGCACGACGTAATTGCGAAACATACTGGCAAACGTCTCAGGTTGCTAGACAAATTAAGAAGCTGTTAGGCAGTTATAACAAGACACGAACCGATGAATGTTTGAATTTGAGCATGGTCGCAGTGCACTAGACTTTATCAATAATAATAATAAAGGGTCCTTCAGACAAAAGTTGTGCAGAGTTAAATAGCATATTATCCGTGATTGGATCCCGTGACAAGCCGAGCGTCTTTGTTAAGTCTGTGCCATCGTGAAACTTGAGCAGTTATTCACGATCTGATTCCAGTTCGCCGTCAAGAGCCGTCTTGCCATTAAGAGCAGCAGGCTCGTTAGAGCACCATTTGCGAATGGGAAAATGCAGTTTTGCCAAAACTTTTTCACTTTATCACGTTTCATCTCGATAACCTCTGCGATACTATCTCCTCCAGAAAAAAGGTCATCATTATGATCAAAACAGTTGGATTTATTATATTTGATTTGCAAGTGTGATTGTGAGCATAAAGTTTTGTATTTATATTTCTAAAAATGCGGGGTTTCAACCAATCCACCCTCTTTTGCTTTGATTATCTGATTCACGGTATCAGTAAGCTGGTTTATTTGCTTGTGTGTTTCTGAATTTATCACTACTTGTCTATTGTTTGACTCAATAAGTCGAGATTCTGACATTCTGACTTTTTCAGAGTCCGAGGCACCAGGTGTGGGTGCTACTTCTTTAAGTGCTGTGCCTAAAAAGTCTAAGCCTGGGCATTCTATTTTGCACTTTTACGACGGACAAAAGACTCTTAATATGTTCTATGTCAACATCTAAATGTTTTGGCATATGCAATTGGGTAACTCGGACAGTTTTTCTGTTTCATTCGCGATCCGTGTAAAGTCAGACAAATTACTTGAGTGTCTGATATAATCCCGTAGTTCCCATACTATCACATTTCCGTCTATTACGGGTATATAGCTAGAATGCGAATAATCGGTAATCCGAACATTCACTATTGCTAGTATATAGAATATCGTACCCACGAGCCTGTAAGAAGAAAAAGGTGGGTATGAAAGTTGTTTTGTATCTAAATAGCTTATGTTGTCTGATTCTGTGTTGTAAGGCAATTGCTACTTGAGGTTGTCCTTATGGACCTCCCTCCCCCTAATGAGAACAGAAGTTCCCAGATCTGCTTGTACACTATTTTCTGAGCAAAATGGGGTAAATTTGTAGCCTAGCCTCCTTTTGTTTTTTAAAAACACCTTTTCGCCTTCTTCAAAAAATTATAGTTTGTCTGGAAGAGTTGCATCTGTCCATGTTGGTCTGCTGGGCCTTTGGGCCTTTTTCTTTTACAACTTTGAAAATGGGTGAAAATTGTATAATGGTCACTAGCCTAGTCGATTCAGCCCTGTCCGTCTGTCTGTCCTTTCGTCTGTTCGTCCGTCTTTATGAACGCGTTGATCTCGGAAACTACAAAAGCTAGAAACCTAAACTAAACGACTATAGATTCTCCTAATCCATACGCAGTACAATTTTATAATTTATTTTCGATATCTTGCTCTGTTACATTTTTATCGATACAATCTTAAGACTTGGTTTTCTTGGCATATCTCGGAGACTATACGAGCTAGAGCCATGAAATTTAGTTTATTATGTGCTCGTAAAGGATACTCAGATTATACATATTTCGTATTTTGATACCTCCCCCATTCGCCCCCATATCAAAAAAAAAATGCAAATCAAATACTACAGACATGCGCTTTGGTTTGTACATAGATTTGGATGCTCTTATTAAACACTGCAAGTTTCTTAGCGAATATACTTTTAGCTTAGAAGTTATTCAAGAATTTATTTTCTATAGTGGGGCCAAGCGCAGCCGATGTGTAAGGTGCGCGGATTAGTTCGTGCGTTTGTGTGTGTGTGTATGTGTGTGCGCCGCTGGGTGCAGGGTAGCTCCGAGTCGGGGCCACCCGACTAGAGCCATCTCACTTGTTATACCCTGAACCCATTGAAAATGGGTAAAAAGGGTATAATAGTTTTGTGCAAATGTATGTAAAAGGCATAGTCTTGATCAGGATCAGCAGCAGAGTCGATCTAGCCATGTCCGTCTGCCTGTCCGTCCTTCCGTCCGTCAGTCAGAAACTATAAGAGTTAGAGACTTTAACTTTTCGATTATAGACTCATTAATGGCATGCGCAGATCAAGTTTACTCCAAATGATCGATAATCCACACCGTTTTCCTAAAATCGATAAAAATCTACTGTAATTTTGTAAGCCTATTTCTTTGATCCTAGACATAGAGACACAAAATTTGGTTCGAATGCATATTTATATATACTATAGCACTAGAAGAATCTATTGCATTAAGATTAATCAAAATCGGTTAAGAAACACAGAATTTATTAAAGAAAACGTGTGTCGCAACTTGACCAAGTTGACAATCCAATTGGCTGCAAGTGCTGCAATAAGATCTAGGGGTTAAAGTTTAGTTTTTTAAGTTCGTGTATACCATAGGCAGATTAAGGCTATTTAAAATTATCGATATCCCGCCCGTTTTCTTGATATCGATATTTCTCGGTTTTTTTGATCCGGTTTCTTGAGCATATCTCAGAAACTAGAAGTGCTAGAGCTACCAAGTAATATATGCTCGTTAAGGATACGCAGATTGCAAATATTTCGAATTTTTTATACCAAGCCCCTATAAAACTGAATTCCAATTTATGGGTAAGCAAAAGCTAAAGCTCCAAATATAAGCTACAAATTCATAGCCGGCAAGCTGACTCAGGATAAGCGATAACGCTGCTTGCGGCACAGGCAGGAGACACGCTGCAGTTTGCCAAACGAGTTTTGGTATAATGGCTACGCGCCGTCGTTCAGGTACATCAGCAAGAATGTCAACATTTGCGGGCCATTCGGACCTGCAACTGAGAAGAAATGTTGGACCAGCCTTCCAAAGATGCGAGTCTCGTAATTCCATTGGCGTGCATCCGCGTGATAAAATATCAGCTGGGTTCCATTGAGTGGGCACATGATGCCAAGTCATTCCAGCAGTGAGCCTTTGGATCTGTGCTATTCTATTGGACACAAAAACGTTAAAGTTTGATGGATGTTGACGAATCCTGGAAAGAGCTACTGTAGAATCCGAACAGCAGTGTATGGTGCCCGGTGCTTCTAAATCATTGCGGATGTTTGAGAGAAGCCCTGCCCGTAAAAGTGCGGCTGAAAGCTCTAGCTTGGGGATAGTCAGAGCCTTTAGAGGAGCAACCCTGGACTTTGAACAAATAAGGCGGCTTAACACTTTTCAATTTGCTTCAGAGCGCATGTATAAACACGCACAAAATGCGTGTATTTCTAATGTGGCATCTGGGAGCATCAAAAAGCGCGGAAAGTTAAAACTCTCACAATAGAGAGTTGTGATGTTAGATTACACCAGGTAGTGTGCAAGCCTTGCGGTAGGCTGTCATTCCAGCTTAAACCTTTTTTCCACAAGGATTGTAAAAATACTTTAACCTTGGTAATAATGGGTGAAATAAGTCCTAAGGGATCATACAGCTTGGCAATAGTGAAGAGAATTGTCCGCTTTGTAATTTGTTCTTCAGACAAGAGTTGTGCAAAGTTAAATATCATATTATCCGTGATTGGATCCCACGACAAGCCGAGCGTCTTTGTTAAGTCTGTGCCATCGTGAAACTTGAGCAGTTGTTCACGATCTGATTCCAGTTCGCCGTCAAGAGCAGCAGGCTCGTTAGAGCACCACTTTCGAATGGGAATACCCCTTTGCTAAGAGCTCTTTCATTTGTCTTTTTTTTCGATAACCTCAGCGATACTATCTCCTCCAGAAAAAAGGTCATCGACGTAAAAGTCTCTACGAACGATTTTAGAACCCAGTGGAAATAGAGTTTCATCGTCAAAGGATAGTTGATGCATAGATCGAATAACTAAATATGCTGCTGGCTTTGTACCATAGGATCTGAGCATAGAGGAAATGATTAACTAGTCTTGTCGTAACAAAATTTAACTGAGATGCCGAGTCTAAGATCGGTCGGCAAGGAACAAGTGCACCAGAGAGACTCTTGCCATAGGAACACGTAGTCGAAGGGCAAACAATTTGGGACTGCGGTTAGAGGGCGCGACGATGAGTTTGTGACTAAGGCAGATGAATTTTGTGGTGGCCTGAAAACGTCAGGCTGCGATGATAGATTGCCAGAATCGGTGTTGGACTGCATATGCAACAAGGAGTGATGCATAGCCTGACAATGCCTGCAGACTTACACTGCTGTAATACATGACATTTGCGAAGGCAATTCAGACATAAATGGTTTTTCTTGGCTTCCCTATATCGGAAGTTGTCAGTTAAATTTAAAAATTGACCACATTTCGAGATGTAATGGTCTGTGGCCTCGCAGAAATGGCATTTAAATGCATTTACTTTATTGGATACAAAAATAATGTTTTGATTAATGTGATAAATTTTTCCAACATGTTAGCTAGGTTTTTGTGTTACCTTTTGTTATCTTTTCTTCAAAAATGCAGCCATGCTGACCCAAGATTGCAATTTTGAGAAATTTTAGCCATAACCTTTATGTAGTAGTTTGAAAAGTTGCTTCGTTTGTCTGTGGCCAGCTGCATTGAGTCAAATTTTTCCAGATTGCCTTGCGCTACTTCAAAGTCGTTATGCGTTTTCTCGACCAGTTTCAGGCGGACCTGCAACTCGGCCTCATCAAAGCCGGAAAATTCATCACTGTCCATAAACGCGTTTAATGAGACTAATTGCTTCCTTATTAACTCAGCCTTGGCTTTGTTAACATGAAAATTACTACCGCCCGAGGCCAAGTTCTAATTGTCTTTTTTTTCGGTCATGGTAAAAGTTCAAGTACGTCAGGTATATAACACCTTTAACTAAATTATGTATGCCCGTATGTTTGTTGGCACTGTGTGTGTGTATGCAGGTTGTTAGGCACCGATTTGCGACCAGCAACCGAAAGTTATTACAGCAATAAGTAAAAGTGTTTCCCGACTACCACTACAAAAAAACACGTTGGGGTCACCAAACATTATTTGGATATACTGGTTTGCATCCCTTTTAATATATGTTCTTTTATTATATGTTCTTTTATTATTTATTCTTTTCAAGCTGTTACTCGATAGCAACTAACAAAGCTTTTAGCAAAAGCAGAAGTAATTTAAGAAAACGTGCGGTAAAATGGTTAAAATTTGACAAGCCAATTGGGAGCAAGAGAGTTGAAGTTTGGTTTTTATACTAGTTCACAAAATGAAACTAGAATATTGGGTTTTTTTATTGCCGGACGGACGGACCCGTCCGTATGAGCGTACAAAAGCTAAAGCTCCAAATATAAGCTACAAATTCATAGCCGGCAAGCTGACTCAGCATAAGCGGTAACGCTGCTTGCTGCACAGGCAGGAGACACGCTGTAGTTTGCCAAACGAGTTTTGGTATAATGGCTACGCGCCGTCGTTCAGGTACATCAGCAAGAATGTCAACATTTGCGGGCCATTCGGACCTGCAACTGAGAAGAAATGTTGGACCAGCCTTCCAAAGATGCGAGTCTCGTAATTCCATTGGCGTGCATCCGCGTGATAAAATATTAGCTGGGTTCCATTGAGTGGGCACATGATGCCAAGTCATTCCAGCAGTAAGCCTTTGGATCTGCGCTATTCTATTGGACACAAAAACGTTAAAGTTAGATGGATGTTGACGAATCCAGGAAAGAGCTACTGTAGAATCCGAACAGCAGTGTATGCTGCCCGGTGCTTCTAAATCATTGCGGATGTTTGAGAGAAGCTCTGCCAGTAAAAGTGCGGCTGAAAGCTCTAGCTTGGGGATAGTCAGAGCCTTTAGAGGAGCAACCCTGGACTTTGAACAAATAAGGCGGCTTAACACTTTTCCATTTGCTTCAGAGCGCATGTATAAACACGCACAAAATGCGTGTATTTCTAATGTGGCATCTGGGAGCATCAAAAAGCGCGGAAAGTTAAAACTCTCACAATAGAGAGTTGTGATGTTAGATTACACCAGGTAGTGTGCAAGCCTTGCGGTAGGCTGTCATTCCAGCTTAAACCTTTTTTCCACAAGGATTGTAAAAATACTTTAACCTTGGTAATAATGGGTGAAATAAGTCCTAAGGGATCATACAGCTTGGCAATAGTGAAGAGAATTGTCCGCTTTGTAATTTGTTCTTCAGACAAGAGTTGTGCAAAGTTAAATATCATATTATCCGTGATTGGATCCCACGACAAGCCGAGCGTCTTTGTTAAGTCTGTCCCATCGTGAAATTAGAGCAGTTGTTCACGATCTGATTCCAGTTCGCCGTCAAGAGCAGCAGGCTCGTTAGAGCACCACTTTCGAATGGGAAAACCCCTTTGCTAAGAGCTCTTTCATTTGTCTTTTATTCGATAACCTCAGCGATATTATGTCCTCCAGAAATAAGGTCATCGACGTAAAAGTCTCTACGAACGATTTTAGAACCCAGTGGAATTAGAGTTTCATCATCAAAGGATAGTTGATGTATTGGTGTATTTAAGAAGCTATGTGCTGTTTTGGTGCTGATACAGAACTAAATTCAGAATACAATATTTGGTGCAGCTAAAGCTAAAGACAATTAAAATGAAAAGCTTAACTCAAAACAACACGCTACAGTGTCATGGTCGGCAAGCCGACTCTGCATAATCGTAGGCAATAACGAAAACTCTTGCGACATACTAAGAGTATCTGGTTACAGCCACTGACTGTTGCAACTAGGGCGCTGAGCTCAAGTGTTTGTCTGTCAGTGCGTACGAAGGTTACTTAATAAATAAGCGCGAGGGTTACTTGTTAACAACTCCACCCTCAAGATTATGACCGTCCTCGGTCGTACTAAATTTATCGATCGGAGTTTTGCTAAGGGCTTCGCGTTGATTCACATACTTGGTGCCATTGATGACAGCCGAGCCAAATGACGCCGTCGTCTACGCATACAATTTGTCTTAGATGGCTGGGCTGCGAGTGGTAGAGGGCTGTGCCTCCAGCGTGTAGGGCTCGTGCGCAAGTGTCATGGGGCGCCAGCCAGCATAGCGTAAGTTGTCCGTCACTGCTAAGGTATCGTCGTCGCATTCAGCTACGGTGTCATCTTGTAGTTGTAGCACGGTGTGTTGTTGTGATACGGGGAATACAGTGACCTTTTTACAAATAAACTTAATTCTGGGACTGTTCGGACTGGAGGACTTTTATGTTGGACACTTCTAGTAAACTAACTACGGGGACATGTGTGGTTAGTTCAACTAGAGATTTCAAATCATTATGATCGAAAATTGTGGGGCTTACCACGTTGGACTTAGCGAGAGTGATTGTGAGTATTCAATTTTGAATTTTCGTTATTGACATTATTTTTCTTGCCAATAATGCTTTGTACAAATGTGGAGTGTCAACCAAATCATTTTTGGTGTCTGTGAGGTGGTTTATCGGCTTTTGCGTCTCTAAGTTTATTTTTACCTGCCTATTGTTGGATTCGATTAGCTGTGATTCGGACATTTTTATTTTTTCAAGGTCTGAGGCATCTGGGGGGCCTGCTACTACCTTAAGTGCAATGCCTAGAAAATCGAAACTTCTGGCAATTCTATGGTGTATTTTTAGTACTAATAAGAGGCTTCTAATGTGTTTTGTCGATTTTTAAGCACCTAGCAATTTCTGTTAGGGTGCTGTGGATACGTTCCAACTGTCCGTTTGGGGTACTGTGGAGTGGTATATATCTATGCCATAATTGTTCTTAAGTAGCGATTTGATAGTTTCCGAGTTGAACACAGCCTCGCTATCGCAATATATGGTTTTAGTGTTTGGGAATGAGTTTGGTTATTAATTATGGAGTCTGTTATTATAGATCGTGCCTACAAACCTGTAATAAAAAGTGGGATATGAGGCTCTTGTGCATCTTTAGTTCTATTGTTAAATTATTAATTTTTTGTTTTGAAGACAAGCTTTACTTGAGGTTGTCCTTGTGGACCACCCTCCCTTTAACCAGAACAGACGTTCCCATGTCTGCTGGTACTTTTTCTTCTGAACATAGTGAGGTCAGGTTGTTGCCTAGCTTTCTGTTGTTATTTAAGAACACCTTTTCACCTACTTCGAAAACCCTGTTCTGTCTGGCTGGGTTGCATCTGTTAACGTTAGTTATTTGTGACTTTGTTATTTCCTCTTTTATTTCTTGCCGAAATTTTTTGGGAGCTAAGTGAATAACCTCGATCGGTTTTTGGTTTGTGACCAAGTGCATTGTTTTGTTATATTCTACTGTCGCCCTCATGTATAATTCGGTCGTGTCGTCAATTTTGTCGATTTTTAAGCACCTAGCAATTTCTGTTAGGGTGCTGTGGATACGTTCCAACTGTCCGTTTGGGGTACTGTGGAGTGGTATATATCTATGCCATAATTGTTCTTAAGTAGCGATTTGATAGTTTCCGAGTTGAACACAGCCTCGCTATCGCAATATATGGTTTTAGTGTTTGGGAATGAGTTTGGTTATTAATTATGGAGTCTGCTTCCCAACCGTCGTGACTATCGTATCCAACTTTTATCGGTATGGGCCTGACCAACTCATCAGCGTGTCCCAAAAGGTTTATTAATTGACACTTCTCATATGTATAAGCTTGTATCTGGTGGCCTATTATTTAATGTCGGCAAGAGAAGCAAATTGTTCACTTAATTTATTTTTACAATTTGTAATCTTAGTTTTGTAAATAAAAAATTTTTTTGGAAAATTGTTTTTGGTTTTAATTTAATTTTGCACAAAAAAAAAATGTTTTGCGTGTAATTTTTTCTTTTATTTTGATTTGTAAAATATTATATTATTGTGGTTTATTAAAAAAAAAATTTTTTGTAACATTTTTTTTGTATCTATCTTTAAAATCTCGGAATCACTTGTTGTTGTCTTTTGTATTTGATTTGTATTTGAAATGACTGAGTTAAACTCTGATTTTTTGTTAGCGTGGTAACTTCCAACTTAAGGTTCTATCTATGTTGGGCGCCAATTACTCTAACACCTGCCAATTACTGTAACGTATGCCGTCACGTCTTCCAGGTGTCGTCGTCGCTGGCGGATGTCCGGGGTATCAGGAAATTATCCAATTGCAGGTTTTCTCCTGGAGATAACGTTGGGATAAGCTGTAAGCGCCAGCCAGCATAGCGTAAGTTGTCGTGGTGCACTCCGTCACTGCTAAGGTAACGTCGTCGCATTCAGCTACGGTGTCATCTTGTAGTTGTAGCACGGTGTGTTGATGTGATACGGGGAATACAGTGACCTTTTTACAAATAAACTTAATTCTGGGACTGTTCGGGCTGGAGGACTTTTATGTTGGACACTTCTAGTAAACTAACTACGGGGACAAATCATTATGATCGAAAATTGTGGGGCTTACCACGTTGGACTTGGCGAGAGTGATTTTGAGTATTAAATTTTGAATTTCCGTTATTGACATTATTTTTCTTGCCAATAATGCTTCGTACAAATGTGGAGTGACAACCAAATCATTTTTTTCGCTTTGATTATTCGATTAATGGTGTCTGTGAGTTGGTTTATCTGCTTTTGCATCTCTAAGTTTATTTTTACCTGCCTATTGTTGGATTTGATTAGCTGTGATTCGGACATTTTTATTTTTTCAAGGTCTGAGGCATCTGGGGGGCCTGCTACTACCTTAAGTGCAGTGCCTAGAAAATCGAAACTTCTGGCAATTCTATGGTGTATTTTTAGTACTAATAAGAGGCTTCTAATGTGGTCTGTGTCAACGTCTAGTAACTTTCGCATGTGCGATTGGGAGAATAATTCGGACAACTTTTCTGTGTCATCTGCTATGTTCGTAAAGTCCGTCAAATTACTAGAGTGTCTCAAGTAATCTCGCTGTTCCCATATTATTGCATCTCAGTATAAGTATGTATGTGGTTGGAATGTGAAAAGTCGGTAATCCGAGCGTTTGCTATTGTTATTATAGAGAGGATCGTGCCCACAAACCTGTAATAAAAAGTGGGATATGAGGCTCTTGTGCATCTTTAGTTACGTTAGTTATTTGTGACTTTGTTATTTCCTCTTTTATTTCTTGCCGAAATTTTTTGGGAGCTAAGTGAATAACCTCGATCGGTTTTTGGTTTGTGACCAAGTGCATAGTTTTGTTATATTCTACTGTCGCCCTCATGATTAATTCGGTCGTGTCGTCAATTTTGTCGATTTTTAAGCACCTAGCAGGTTCTGTTAGGGTGCTGTGGATACGTTCCACCTGTCCGTTTGAGGTACTGTGGAGTGGTATATATCTATGCCATAATTGTTCTTAAGTAGCGATTTGATAGTTTCCGTGTTGAACACAGCCTCGTTATCGCAATATATGGTTTTAGTGTTTGGGAATGAGTTTGGTTATTAATTATGGAGTCTGCTTCCCAACCGTCGTGACTACCGTATCCAACTTTTATCGGTATGGGCCTGACCAACTCATCAGCGTGTCCCAAAAGGTTTATTAATTGACACTTCTCATATGTATAAACTTGTATCTGGTGGCCGATTATTTAATGTCGGCAAGAGAAGCAAATTGTTCACTTAATTTATTTTTACAATTTGTAATCTTAGTTTTGTAAAAAAAAATTTTTTTTGGAAAATTGTTTTTGGTTTTAATTAAATTTTTCACAAAAAAAAAATTTTTTGCGTGTAATTTTTTTATTTTTATTTTGATTTGTAAAATATTATATTATTGTGGTTTTTAAAAAACAAATGTTTGTAACATTTATTTTGTGTCTATCTTTAAAATCTCGGAATCACTTGTTGTTGTCTTTTGTATTTGATTTGTATTTGAAATAACTGAGTTAAACTCAGATTTTTTGTTAGCGTGGTAACTTCTAACTTAAGGTTCTATCTTTGTTGAGCGCCAATTACTCTAACACCTGCCAATTACTGTAACGTATGCCGTCACGTCTTCCAGGTGTCGTCGTCGCTGGCGGATGTCCGGGGTATCAGGAAATTATCCAATTGCAGGTTTTCTCCTGGAGATAACGTTGGGATTGCTGCAAGCTCTCCAATCGTTGGCCTTGTAGCACAACAATAAAATAAATGTTATAATTTGCGGCCATGCCGGAGCAATGTATTTAAGAAGCTATGTGCTGTCTTGGTGCTGATACAGAACTAAATTCAGAATACAATATTTGGTGCAGCTAAAGCTAAAGACAATAAAAATGAAAAGCTTAACTCAAAACAACACGCTACAGTGTCATGGTCGGCAAGCCGACTCTGCATAATCGTAGGCGATAAAGAAAACTCTTGCGACATACTAAGAGTATCTGGTTACAGCCGCTGACTGTTGCAGCTAGGGCGCTGAACTCAAGTGTTTGTGTGTCAGTGCGTACGAGGGTAACTTAATAAATAAGCGCGAGGGTTACTTGTTAACAACTCCACCCTCAAGATTATGACCGTCCTCGGTCGTACTAAATTTATCGATGGCATTTTGTATCTCCCTCGAGTCTAGTCTTTGCCTTAGCATTTGGAAAAGAAGTAGAGAGCCGCAGAAAACGAGGCTGAGTCCTACACCAGCTGCAAACCAGACGTTAGGTGACCCGGCCGACGCAATTTCATCCTTGAACTCGTGGATGGTGTGCAAGTTTTGGCTGTTCATTCTATGGAGGAGCGGCATGCTTAAAACTGGATCGTGGTCAAAGATGTTTAAGAGTGATGATCCCGCTATGCCCGGAGTTTTGCTAAGGGCATCGCGTTGATTCACATACTTGGTGCCATTGATGACAGCCGAGCTAAAAGTGATGAGGTGCGTGCCGTTTGTAGATATTTCGGGGCCGCCGTCTATACTGATTTTAGCAGAGCTCTCGTTAACGATTATGACGCCGTCGTCTACGCATACAATTTGTCTTAGATGGCTGGGCTGCGAGTGGCAGAGGGCTGTGCCTTCAGCGTGTAGCACGGTGTGTTGATGTGATACGGGGAATACAGTGACCTTTTTACAAATAAACTTAATTTTGGGGTAGGCGGTTAGTATGTGAATTATATGTTTGGACTGGAGGACTTTTATGTTGGACACTTCTAGTAAACTAACTATGGGGACATGTGTGGTTAGTTCAAGATTTCAAATCATTATGATCGAAAATTGTGGGGCTTACCACGTTGGACTTGGCGAGAGTGATTTTGAGTATTAAATTTTGAATTTCCGTTATTGACATTATTTTTCTTGCCAATAATGCTTCGTACAAATGTGGAGTGACAACCAAATCATTTTTTTCGCTTTGATTATTCGATTAATGGTGTCTGTGAGTTGGTTTATCTGCTTTTGCGTCTCTAAGTTTATTTTTACCTGCCCATTGTTGGATTCGATTAGCTGTGATTCGGACATTTTTATTTTTTCAAGGTCTGAGGAATCTGGGGGGCCTGCTACTACCTTAAGTGCAGTGCCTAGAAAATCGAAACTTCTGGCAATTCTATGGTGTATTTTTAGTACTAATAAGAGGCTTCTAATGTGGTCTGTGTCAACGTCTAGTAACTTTCGCATGTGCGATTGGGAGAATAATTCGGACAACTTTTCTGTGTCATCTGCTATGTTCGTAAAGTCCGTCAAATTACTAGAGTGTCTCAAGTAATCTCGCTGTTCCCATATTATTGCATCTCAGTATATGTATGTATGTGGTTGGAATGTGAAAAGTCGGTAATCCGAGCGTTTGCTATTGTTATTATAGAGAGGATCGTGCCCACAAACCTGTAATAAAAAGTGGGATATGAGGCTCTTGTGCATCTTTAGTTACGTTAGTTATTTGTGACTTTGTTATTTCCTCTTTTATTTCTTGCCGAAATTTTTTGGGAGCTAAGTGAATAACCTCGATCGGTTTTTGGTTTGTGACCAAGTGCATTGTTTTGTTATATTCTACTGTCGCCCTCATGATTAATTCGGTCGTGTCGTCAATTTTGTCGATTTTTAAGCACCTAGCAATTTCTGTTAGGGTGCTGTGGATACGTTCCACCTGTCCGTTTGGGGTACTGTGGAGTGGTATATATCTATGCCATAATTGTTCTTAAGTAGCGATTTGATAGTTTCCGAGTTGAACACAGCCTCGTTATCGCAATATATGGTTTTAGTGTTTGGGAATGAGTTTGGTTATTAATTATGGAGTCTGCTTCCCAACCGTCGTGACTATCGTATCCAACTTTTATCGGTATGGGCCTGACCAACTCATCAGCGTGTCCCAAAAGGTTTATTAATTGACACTTCTCATATGTATAAACTTGTATATGGTGGCCGATTATTTAATGTCGGCAAGAGAAGCAAATTGTTCACTTAATTTATTTTTACAATTTGTAATCTTAGTTTTGTAAAAAAAAAATTGTTTGGAAAATTGTTTTTGTTTTTGGTTTTAATTTAATTTTGCACAAAAAAATGTTTTGCGTGTAATTTTTTCTTTTATTTTGATTTGTAAAATATTATATTATTGTGGTTTATTATAAAAAAAATTTTTGTAACATTTTTTTTGTATCTATCTTTAAAATCTCGGAATCACTTGTTGTTGTCTTTTGTATTTGATTTGTATTTGAAATAACTGAGTTAAACTCAGATTTTTTGTTAGCGTGGTAACTTCTAACTTAAGGTTCTATCTTTGTTGAGCGCCAATTACTCTAACACCTGCCAATTACTGTAACGTATGCCGTCACGTCTTCCAGGTGTCGTCGTCGCTGGCGGATGTCCGGGGTATCAGGAAATTATCCAATTGCAGGTTTTCTCCTGGAGATAACGTTGGGATTGCTGCAAGCTCTCCAATCGTTGGCCTTGTGGCACAACAATAAAATAAATGTTATAATTTGCGGCCATGCCGGAGCAATGTATTTAAGAAGCTATGTGCTGTCTTGGTGCTGATACAGAACTGAATTCAGAATAGAATATTTGGTGCAGCTAAAGCTAAAGACAATAAAAATAAAAAGCTTAGCTCAAAACAACACGCTTCAGTGTCATGGTCGGCAATCCGACCCAGCATAATCGTAGGCGATAACGAAAACTCTTGCGACATACCAAGAGTATCTGGTTACCGCCGCTGACTGTTGCAGCTAGGGCGCTGTACTGAAGTGTTTGCGTGTCATCGTGTACGAGGGTTACTTAATAAATAAGAGCGAGGGTAATTTGTTAACTTATATAACTTGAGTTGTGTTTTGACACAACTTGATTAACTGGTATTGTGTTGGTGCAGTATAAAATGCTTCTAAAATTATTATGTTTAATTATTAAATTATCTGCAAACATGTAGAGTAGTGCCTTAGCCGGGGTATAGATCTCAGTCCGGCCAGGCTGTTTACAAGAATATTTGTAAATCGCTGGGACACTGAACGACTGGTCAGAAATAACCGTAATGGCCGACCGAGGGGTGGGGATCCCGGCTCGGTGACGGCTCATTCCGGGTATTCGGGCACGTGGTAATCACGGTCGTCGTGTCAATCCACATCAGGTGGGGGAGCAAAGGTGTCCATCCGGGACGGCGCTAGTAGAAACCACTCTCCTGGCGGGGGTCCCGCCGGAACCGTGGTTCGTGGCCCCTATCTTCACGACTGCACACCGGGTTGACGTCCGTCTTATCCGAGTCGTCGGCGCAATCTGTCGTGTCCGTCGCGTCTTCGACGTAGTACTCCTTGTCCCTATCGTCGGCCTACTCGTCGCTGATTCCGATGACGTCTGCCATCTCTTTTCTCTGAAATCGAAACTTGCACTAACTCATATATGGCTACTGTTGTGAACTTCTCAAATCTTATACTGTTGTGTTATGTCAGGGTGGTTAATTAATTTTGTTTCACTTATTTTGTCAACCGGACGATGTTGGGTGGGATGAACTTCGGTAGGGGCCGTTGTACTTCGGTGCCAACTTAGCAGCAAATCCTTCAGCGGTCTTTGACAGTAGGTGTTGACGCAGCAGCACCGAGGAGTTGAGGGACGGTGGGGCTCCCTTCCGTGCACTAGAAACGCCGGAGAGTATCTGGTGGAATCCGTTATACTCGAGTTCACTGCCAACGAAATTTCCGGGAGCAACTCATCCCAGGAGTTTTGATGACCCCGGATGAACTGTGCTACCATTGTCTTCACCTTGGGATACGTGGGGTTCTCCTGCGAGCAGTACGGTGCGGTGTACTGTATCTTCACACCTATCGACTTCATAAATGTCTTGAACGCTCTACTTGTAAACTGTAAGCCGTTGTCGCACACCAGATTAAGGGCTAGCCATCTGTTGCACAACAAGATTCGGTACGAAACGACGGTACCAGAATGCCATCCCTAGGCACTGGCGCAGCTCGTTAAGGTTCGTTGGTGCCTTCAAATTACGGATCGACGCAACGTTTTCGGGATCTGTCCGTACCCCTCGTCGCTCACTACGTGGCTCAAGTATATTAATTCCTTCTTGAAGAAAGCCCACTTATTCCGATTCACCGAGAGATTTGCCGCCCTGAGCCGGCGGAACACCTCCTACAAGTTTGCTTCGTGTTGCTCTTTCGTCGCACCTACTACGATTATGTCGTCTAGATAGGCAAACGCGTGTGGCACCATTTCCGATCCGATGACCGTGGCATCAATCGCCACTGAAATGGCCCCCGCCCTTGCAACGTGAATGGCGTATACTGATTAATGTCCTCCGCCATTGGGATATGCCAATAACCCAGGATATGATCAATTGCCTGCAATCCAAGCACATGCGCCACACGACCGTCTTCTTTTTCACCAATACGATGGGTGCACTGTGTGGGCTGCGGGAGGATTCTATAGCCCCGGTACGTATGAACTCCTCGACCTGGTCATTTATCACCTTCTGCATGGCTTCACGTGTTATCATCCTTCATAATGATCCGGTGCTCAGCAATATGAGACACCCCTTTAAGCCCATCGAACAACGCCAACTTCTCCAAGAACTTCTGCAACTTCGGTTCCAGGTCCGTTGATCCTGTCGCGTCCTCGCTCCCAACCTTCTTGCCTGGGAGCAGTGTAACCGAAGGCCAGCCGAGGCAGTCAGACCAGAAAAACTTCACGCTACTGCCTCCGACTCTGCCGTGGCAGCTGACTCGGTCGTCCATGGAGCTGATTGACTCACCCAACCCAACTTTGTGGTAACCGACCTACTCCCGTTTCCCACTCTGACAACCCACGCACGAAGCCGCTGGCGGTTCCCCTGATCCAGCCTCGCCTCATCAACCTCAAGCTACTGACTACCGATCCACCTTTCTTGCCTCTCTCTGGGCTTGCTTTTGCGGCCATCATGCCAACTCCTCTTTTGGAGTCTGCATGCTGCGCATGCGTCCCTACCCCCACTCGGGGTTCGCTGTCTGATAGCTTCTTGGCGGCCTTAGGTATCCCGCCAACCTTAACTCTGCCTGTCCGCAAAGTATTCTCGTGCCGATGCCCAAGATCATCTGATCCAGCATGGAAGCCATAACTAGCAGCGACATCTTTTCTTGGCGTCCCGGTAATCCGACATTTATCATTCAGTACCTGCTTAACATCCAGGGCCGATCCATCCGCCAGACGTATCCGCGTTTGTTGGACCCTCGAAGCGCATGCCCCACTTCCGGACTTGTTCTGGCACGATTATGTTCCCTCTCGTCTGTGCCTGACGACCTCTCATCCAAACCGGCCCACTTGCCTACTGGGTCTCGGTCCACTTGCATCTTGGGAGCCTCCAATCTGAAAACCTGCATGCGAGGCTGGTGCCGATCGAACGGGACGCTTATCTCTCCCTCCGATTTATGGCGCATCCGTGGTTCGGATTCGGCCAGGTCGCCGCCGACCAGGGGATCCGGGGCCTTGGTGACCTAGGCTTCCATCTCGGCCAGGCTAGGTGCCCATGTGTCGGCGCTGTGTCCGTTGTCTTTAATAAAGGCATCCCGGCGTCTGCTCATCTTTTCCACCTTGCCGTTCTTCTCCAACCCGAACTCCGTGGCAATCGTTTCTAACTCCTCCTTTCGGAGCTGGTAGATCCACCTGGTTCCTACTCCGAGGTTCTTACGCTTACTTGGGCCCATAATTCATTTTATTACATTCCGTTTTTATTATTATTAATTTATTTTATTTTTATTTTTATTAATTTATTTATTTTTAATCCGTTTTTATTATTATTAATTTATTTTATTTTTAATCCGTTTTTATTATCATTAATTTATTTTATTTTTAATCCCTTTTTTTATTATTAATTAATATTATTATTTACTTTCCCTGAAAAATACCTGCCGACCATACCCAAGCGTGGAATCGATCAACCCTTTTTGCATACCCTATACGACACCGCTTGACGCTTTATCACTCCCAGTCGCGTTGTTTTCACTCTCTCAAACTCGACGCTCATGTGCGCAGCGCAGTCGCGACGCCTGCACAGCCCGTCACCAGTGTTCCGTTACCTATTTTATTGCACACAAGCCGGCGTCAGTTTTTCGTTTTCCCACTTGTTCCGTTTTAACGTTAAAACGACTCATAAGCTCGCGCCGTTAGCTGTGTCCAGACTTTCCCGTTATGTCTCCCTTTTTTTCTTCGTGCGCGTTTTGCATGTGCGCAGCCAAAATCGAATTACACTGCGTAACAAAAATTTTGGGCCCTGCTTCGCACATGGTGGGAGTTTTAGTTAAAATATTGGTGGGTCATTAACGGAGCTATTTGTCACTAAGAGCCACGGCCAGCTATGCCCCAGGGTCCCTGCTCGGGCGCCATTTGGCCTTGGCCGGGGTTCACATCTCAGACAGAGGAGGACTGTTTACAAGCATACTTTTAAATCGCTGGGACACCGGACGTCTGGGCAGAAATAACCAATAACCACAAGCTCTGTTCCTCACGCCGATATCCCTAACACTCTACTCTCTACGACAGCGCCGAATAGCCAACGACCAGAAATCCACGACACCTCGTCTCGTGCGCATCTTAAAATACCCGCGCGCTAATAGTGCCTGGTAAAAGCCACGTCAGAATCTGCGTATGGTGCCCGGCTAGAACCACGGCCGCTTGCTACCTGACACTGCCTGGCAAAAGCCAAGGTCACTCGCCGAATCTATTCTAAGTGATCACAAATCCAAAGAATTATACTGCACAACCGGCGATGGCCGGAGCAGATATTAACAAGACGATACAATTTCAATATTCAGTACAATCTTAATATCAGTATTTGTTTAACTTAATTTGTATGCTCGTTCACGAAGTGAACTGGGTTTGTGCAATTTCCGTCATGCTGTCCACCCGTCTGTCTGTATGAACCCAATTTTTTTCGCCAGTATTGAATCTAGAGACTAGAAATTTTAAATATATTCTTGTGTATACCCTCGTCAGATAAAGTGTTAAGTGTTTCGGGGTGCGCCCACTGGGGCCGTGGCAATTCGATTAAATTTATATATCTCCCTCACTTTTAAAACTAGATGCAAAAAATGTATACCGACAGATTACTGATGACCTCCTCCAAAGATCGCATCCAAACCTTTTTAGCTACACCCACTACCGCGCCCACAATATCCAAAACTCGATATGTGCACAACACCAATGATGCCAGTGCAACATTACTGGCGCCATCTATTGCGTATTTTCGGTAATTATTATTGTTTGGTTTTGACTACTTACAGAGGCTGACTGCTACACTATTTCGAATTCTTAGAATTTGTATGTGGGTTGATTGCTGATTGATTTTGCACTTGTTGTACATGTAACTTGAGTTGAGATTTGTCACAACTTGATCAACTAGTAGCGCGGTGGTGCAGAATAAAATCCAGCTAAAATTATTATTTTTAATTATTCGCACTCTCAGTCAAGCATATATATACATACACAATTAAATGAACATATATTTTATACTTAACATAACAGTTCCATAGCAGTACCATAATATAAACAGATAATTTTAACATAAGTAGTGGTTATCATATGCACCAACTGCAGCGGTTTCTGTATGCACTTTTCGACGCTAGCCACAGACTTCTGTTATACTCGTTAAGTTTCAATTGGAATTATATGTTTATTCTTATTGGATAGGTTAGGTTATTAGACAACTGAACGTGCTTTTCGTCAAAAACGAAATGGTTGGTGTCGATGATGACTAACACGCTGTTAGTGACAATTGTGATCGCGCAGAGGCAAACTTTTTCTTGTTGGTATTTTATACTTGTATACTATTAATATTATTAATACACATATGCTCGGGAACATGTTTTAGTTGTTATTACACTGTGAACGAGTAATCCGCTGTCGGCTACAACCGACTACAACGTTCTCACTTGTTTGTCTTGTAAATAACAAAATTATTTACGGCGTTTCCAGTATCCCAGGTCTATTCCCGTCTACAATAGCTTCCAATGTCAGTCAGTGTTTGACAATTGATTTAGATTTCCAGTCAAGAGTTAGCTGACCCGCTGAAAATCTAGCATCGATCTTTCTGATCGTGACCGCCGAGCTGAGCAGTTGAGTTTTAATAAAAGTGAAAAACAATAATTCATAATTTTTTTTGTTTAATTTTTGTTGTATACCCTTTTTACCCATTTTTAATGTATTCTTGATCAGGACGATGAGCTGAGTCGACTTGGCCATGTCCATCTGTTCATCCGTCCGTCCGACCGTCTGTCCGTCCGTCTGTCAGTCTGTATGAACGCAAAGAGAGAGACATTTTCGACTTTAGATTTTCCTAATCCATACGCAGTACAAGTTCATAAAATTTTTTTCGAAATCTTGCTCCGTTTCATTGTTATCGATACAAATCGGCTTTGAGACTTGCTTTTCTTGACATATTTCGGAGACTATAAGAGCTAAAGCCACAACTTACTTATATGTGCTCGTAAAGGATACGCAGATTACATATATTTCGAATTTTGGATAGCTACCCCCTTTCGCCCCCCATATCAAAAAAACGCAAATCAAGTACCACATACTTGCGCTTTGGTTTGTACATAGATTTGGATGCTCTTATTAAGCACTGACACTGATTTCATAACGATCATACTCTTAGTTAAGAAGTTATTGAAGAATTCATTTTCCATAGTGGGGCCAAGCGCAGCCGATGTCTAAAGTGCTCAGCTTGCTGAGGTGACTGTTTTTAACTTCGGCCGCTATAGCGGTAGCGCCGAAAAGTTCTTACAGAAACAGCTGCTGTTGGTGCATATGATTCACACAACTTATGTCAACATACATGTTTTCTATGTTTTATTATCTTAGTTTTATGTTAGGCAAAAACTGACTAGGTTAAGTTCAACTTAATGTTAATGTTATTGACTTTAAGTATTAAATATATGTATATTTATGTGCATATATTTGACAGAGAATGCGAATAATTAAAAATAATCAAGTTGTGACAAAACGCAACTCAAGTTACATGTACGACAAGTGCATAATCAATCAGCAATCAACCGCATACAAATACTAAGAATTCGAAATAGTGTAGCAGTCAGCCTCGGTAAGCAGCCAAAATCAAACAACAACAATTCCCGAAAATATGCAATAGATGGCGCCAGCATTGTTGCACTGGCATAGATTTAATCGAATTGCCAAGGCCCCAGTGGGCGCACCCCGAAACACTTAACACTTTATCTGACGAGGGTATACACGAGTATATATTTAAAATTTCTAGTCTCTAGTTCAATAACGGTGAAAAAATTGCGTTCATGCGGACAGTCGGACGGACGGGCAGACGGACGGACAGCATGGCGGACATTGAACAAATCCAATATACTAGTTTCACTTCGTGAATGAGTATAAAAATGAATAAATGAAGTTTTAAATTTTATTTGGCGTATATTTTACAATATTTATAATATATATATTAAATCAGTCTCGGATCTGATTTCACCTTGAAAATCGGTGTTCCCAGATAACTTTCTGATAGCGGCCACTCTGCCGCTGTGTTTTGATTTTATATAGAAAAGCTGATTGTGTATGGCCACTCTGCCGCTGTGTTTTGATTTTATATGGAAAAGCTGATTGTGTATGTTTACCAAATGTTGCAATCAAATGAAAATTTAATCAAAATCATTTGACGAATTAATTCTTATTAATTCTTAGTGCAAAATTGTAAAAAATAAAAATTATAATACGCGCCAAATTAATATCTAAGTTAACAGAAGTTACCGCAAGATCATTGTAACTTGATATTACACTAGCCACATACGCTGACATTGCTCTGGGCCTCTGAGGCGCAAGCTAAGCATTCTAGCGGCCGTTGTGAATCGCATTTAATAGCTAAAGTAACTTTCATTTGTATTCCCCAGTTTAGTTTTATTTCGGTTTTTGATTGCGGCGCATCGGCCCAATATATTCTCGCGTAATTCAACTCACTCACTGGTCCGAACGAACTTGTGTTTTAATAAAGCCTCACCGTCAATACAATACGTCAATACATGTCAATACATGATGTGTTGATATTATTGTTGACAGCGTAGCCCATGGACAACGCGTTTCGCTGTTACAGGAACCGTTCAGCGCGGGGATCAGAGTCAGACGACTCCGCTACTATAGATGGGGAAACAGAACTGCAGCCTGCTTTCTCGCGAGAAATCGCGGACAACAAGCGAAAAATAGGGATGGATCCAGACCAGCTTAAATCTGTGGTGCAAAGGGATACAGAGCTGAGGGCATCCATAAACGCTCAGATACAGGAATTGGCAGACAGAATAGCTGTCACCAACATAGAAACACCGCCAGTTGAAGCATTCAAGCCGGTCGAAATCAGAAACGACCTCCAATGTAATGAGTCATTGGACTCTGTGAGATGTTTGCCAGAGTTTACGGGGGTACCGGAGACGTACGCCTCTTGAAGGCAAGGTGCGGTAGCGGCATATGCAATTAATAAACCATACGACGGGAACTCGCGCCGTTATTATTATTAAAAGCAAGATTAGAGGGGCAGCTGACGGCGTCTTGGGTCTCGCTGTTCCCATATTATTGCATCTCCGTCTATGTATGTATGTGGTTGGAATATGAAAAGTCGGTAATCCGAGCTTTTGCTATTGTTATTATAGAGAGGATCGTGCCCACAAACCTGTAATAAAAAGTGGGATATGAGGCTCTTGTGCATCTTTAGATCTATTGTTAAATTATTTATTTTTTGTTTTGAAGACAAGCTTTACTTGAGGTTGTCCTTGTGGACCACCCTCCCTTTAACTAGAACAGACGTTCCCATGTCTGCTGGTACTTTTTCTTCTGAACATAGTGAGGTCAGGTTGTTGCCTAGCTTTCTGTTGTTATTTAAGAACACCTTTTCACCTACTTCGAAAACCCTGTTCTGTCTGGCTGGGTTGCATCTGTTAACGTTAGTTATTTGTGACTTTGTTATTTCCTCTTTTATTTCTTGCCGAAATTTTTTGGGAGCTAAGTGAATAACCTCGATCGGTTTTTGGTTTGTGACCAAGTGCATTGTTTTGTTATATTCTACTGTCGCCCTCACGATTAATTCGGTCGTGTCGTCAATTTTGTCGATTTTTAAGCACCTAGCCATTTCTGTTAGGGTGCTGTGGATACGTTCCACCTGTCCGTTTGGGGTACTGTGGAGTGGTATATATCTATGCCATAATTGTTCTTAAGTAGCGATTTGATAGTTTCCGAGTTGAACACAGCCTCGTTATCGCAATATATGGTTTTAGTGTTTGGGAATGAGTTTGGTTATTAATTATGGAGTCTGCTTCCAAACCGTCGTGACTATCGTATCCAACTTTTATCGGTATGGGCCTGACCAACTCAACAGCGTGTCCCAAAAGGATTATAAATTGACACTTCTCATATGTATAAACTTGTATCTGGTGGCCGATTATTTAATGTCGGCAAGAGAAGCAAATTGTTCACTTAATTTATTTTTACAATTTGTAATCTTAGTTTTGTAAAAAAAAAATTGTTTGGAAAATTGTTTTTGTTTTTGGTTTTAATTTAATTTTGCACAAAAAAAAAAATATTTTGCGTGTAATTTTTTCTTTTAGTTTGATTTGTAAAATATTATATTATTGTGGTTTATAAAAAAAAATTGTTTGTAACATTTTTTTTGTATCTATCTTTAAAATCTCGGAATCACTTGTTGTTGTCTTTTGTATTTGATTTGTATTTGAAATGACTGAGTTAAACTCAGATTTTTTGTTAGCGTGGTAACTTCTAACTTAAGGTTCTATCTATGTTGGGCGCCAATTACTCTAACACCTGCCAATTACTGTAACGTATGCCGTCACGTCTTCCAGGTGTCGTCGTCGCTGGCGGATGTCCGGGGTGTCAGGAAATTATCCAATTGCAGGTTTTCTCCTGGAGATAACGTTGGGATTGCTGCAAGCTCTCCAATCGTTGGCCTTGTGGCACAACAATAAAATAAATGTTATAATTTGCGGCCATGCCGGAGCAATGTATTTAAGAAGCTATGTGCTGTCTTGGTGCTGATACAGAACTAAATTCAGAATACAATATTTGGTGCAGCTAAAGCTAAAGACAATAAAAATGAAAAGCTTAACTCAAAACAACACGCTACAGTGTCATGGTCGGCAAGCCGACTCTGCATAATCGTAGACGATAACGAAAACTCTTGCGACATACTAAGAGTATCTGGTTACAGCCGCTGACTGTTGCAGCTAGGGCGCTGAACTCAAGTGTTTGTGTGTCAGTGCGTACGAGGGTTACTTAATAAATAAGCGCGAGGGTTACTTGTTAACAGCTCCACCCTCAAGATTATGACCGTCCTCGGTCGTACTAAATTTATCGATGGCCTTTTGTATCTCCCTCGAGTCTAGTCTTCGCCTTAGCATTTGGAAAAGAAGTAGAGAGCCGCAGAAAACGAGGCTGAGTCCTACACCAGCTGCAAACCAGACGTTAGGTGACCCGGCCGACGCAATTTCATCCTTGAACTCGTGGATGGTGTGCAAGTTTTGATGTTCATTCTATGGAGGAGCGGCATGCTTAAAACTGGATCGTGGTCAAAGATGTTTAACAGTGGTGATCCCGCTATGCCCGGAGTTTTGCTAAGGGCTGCGCGTTGATTCACATACTTGGTGCCATTGATGACAGCCGAGCCAAAAGTGATGAGGTGCGTGCCGTTTGTAGATATTTCGGGGCCGCCGTCTGTACTGATTTTAGCCGGGCTCTCGTTAACGATTATGACGCCGTCGTCTACGCATACAATTTGTCTTAGATGGCTGAGCTGCGAGTGGCAGAGGGCTGTGCCTCCAGCGTGTAGGGCTCGTGCGCAAGTGTCATGGGGCGCCAGCCAGCATAACGTAAGTTGTCGTGGTGCACTCCGTCACTGCTAAGGTATCGTCGTCGCATTCAGCTACGGTGTCATCTTGTAGTTGTAGCACGGTGTGTTGATGTGATACGGGGAATACAGTGACCTTTTTACAAATAAACTTAATTCTGGGACTGTTCGGACTGGAGGACTTTTATGTTGGACACTTCTAGTAAACTAACTACGGGGACATGTGTGGTTAGTTCAACTAGAGATTTCAAATCATTATGATCGAAAATTGTGGGGCTTACCACGTTGGACTTGGCGAGAGTGATTTTGAGTATTAAAATTTGAATTTCCGTTATTGACATTATTTTTCTTGCCAATAATGCTTCGTACAAATGTGGAGTGACAACCAAATAATTTTTTTCGCTTTGATTATTCGATTAATGGTGTCTGTGAGTTGGTTTATCTGCTTTTGCGTCTCTAAGTTTATTTTTACCTGCCTATTGTTGGATTTGATTAGCTGTGATTCGGACATTTTTATTTTTTCAAGGTCTGAGGAATCTGGGGGGCCTGCTACTACCTTAAGTGCAGTGCCTAGAAAATCGAAACTTCTGGCAATTCTATGGTGTATTTTTAGTACTAATAAGAGGCTTCTAATGTGGTCTGTGTCAACGTCTAGTAACTTTCGCATGTGCGATTGGGAGAATAATTCGGACAACTTTTCTGTGTCATCTGCTATGTTCGTAAAGTCCGTCAAATTACTAGAGTGTCTCAAGTAATCTCGCTGTTCCCATATTATTGCATCTCAGTATATGTATGTATGTGGTTGGAATGTGAAAAGTCGGTAATCCGAGCGTTTGCTATTGTTATTATAGAGAGGATCGTGCCCACAAACCTGTAATAAAAAGTGGGATATGAGGCACTTGTGCATCTTTAGTTACGTTAGTTATTTGTGACTTTGTTATTTCCTCTTTTATTTCTTGCCGAAATTTTTTGGGAGCTAAGTGAATAACCTCGATCGGTTTTTGGTTTGTGACCAAGTGCATTGTTTTGTTATATTCTACTGTCGCCCTCATGATTAATTCGGTCGTGTCGTCAATTTTGTCGATTTTTAAGCACCTAGCGATTTCTGTTAGGGTGCTGTGGATACGTTCCACCTGTCCGTTTGAGGTACTGTGGAGTGGTATATATCTATGCCATAATTGTTCTTAAGTAGCGATTTGATAGTTTCCGAGCTAAACACAGCCTCGTTATCGCAATATATGGTTTTAGTGTTTGGGAATGAGTTTGGTTATTAATTATGGAGTCTGCTTCCCAACCGTCGTGACTACCGTATCCAACTTTTATCGGTATGGGCCTGACCAACTCATCAGCGTGTCCCAAAAGGTTTATTAATTGACACTTCTCATATGTATAAACTTGTATCTGGTGGCCGATTATTTAATGTCGGCAAGAGAAGCAAATTGTTCACTTAATTTATTTTTACAATTTGTAATCTTAGTTTTGTAAAAAAAAAATTGTTTGGAAAATTGTTTTTGTTTTTGGTTTTAATTTAATTTTGCACAAAAAAAAAATGTTTTGCGTGTAATTTTTTCTTTTATTTTGATTTGTAAAATATTATATTATTGTGGTTTATTATAAAAAAAATTTTTGTAACATTTTTTTTGTATCTATCTTTAAAATCTCGGAATCACTTGTTGTTGTCTTTTGTATTTGATTTGTATTTGAAATAACTGAGTTAAACTCAGATTTTTTGTTAGCGTGGTAACTTCTAACTTAAGGTTCTATCTTTGTTGAGCGCCAATTACTCTAACACCTGCCAATTACTGTAACGTATGCCGTCACGTCTTCCAGGTGTCGTCGTCGCTGGCGGATGTCCGGGGTATCAGGAAATTATCCAATTGCAGGTTTTCTCCTGGAGATAACGTTGGGATTGCTGCAAGCTCTCCAATCGTTGGCCTTGTGGCACAACAATAAAATAAATGTTATAATTTGCGGCCATGCCGGAGCAATGTATTTAAGAAGCTATGTGCTGTCTTGGTGCTGATACAGAACTAAATTCAGAATACAATATTTGGTGCAGCTAAAGCTAAAGACAATAAAAATGAAAAGCTTAACTCAAAACAACACGCTACAGTGTCATGGTCGGCAAGCCGACTCTGCATAATCGTAGGCGATAACGAAAACTCTTGCGACATACTAAGAGTATCTGGTTACAGCCGCTGACTGTTGCAGCTAGGGCGCTGAACTCAAGTGTTTGTGTGTCAGTGCGTACGAGGGTTACTTAATAAATAAGCGCGAGGGTTACTTGTTAACAACTCCACCCTCAAGATTATGACCGTCCTCGGTCGTACTAAATTTATCGATGGCCTTTTGTATCTCCCTCGAGTCTAGTCTTCGCCTTAGCATTTGGAAAAGAAGTAGAGAGCCGCAGAAAACGAGGCTGAGTCCTACACCAGCTGCAAACCAGACGTTAGGTGACCCGGCCGACGCAATTTCATCCTTGAACTCGTGGATGGTGTGCAAGTTTTGGCTGTTCATTCTATGGAGGAGCGGCATGCTTAAAACTGGATCGTGGTCAAAGATGTTTAACAGTGGTGATCCCGCTATGCCCGGAGTTTTGCTAAGGGCTTCGCGTTGATTCACATACTTGGTGCCATTGATGACAGCCGAGCCAAAAGTGATGAGGTGCGTGCCGTTTGTAGATATTTCGGGGCCGCCGTCTGTACTGATTTTAGCCGGGCTCTCGTTAACGATTATGATGCCGTCGTCTACGCATACAATTTGTCTTAGGCTGGGCTGCGAGTGGCAGAGGGCTGTGCCTCCAGCGTGTAGGGCTCGTGCGCAAGTGTCATGGGGTGCCAGCCAGCATAACATAAGTTGTCGTGGTGCACTCCGTCACTGCTAAGGTATCGTCGTCGCATTCAGCTACGGTGTCATCTTGTAGTTGTAGCACGGTGTGTTGATGTGATACGGGGAATACAGTGACCTTTTTACAAATAAACTTAATTCTGGGACTGTTCGGACTGGAGGACTTTTATGTTGGACACTTCTAGTAAACTAACTACGGGGACAAATCATTATGATCGAAAATTGTGGGGCTTACCACGTTGGACTTGGCGAGAGTGATTTTGAGTATTAAATTTTGAATTTCCGTTATTGACATTATTTTTCTTGCCAATAATGCTTCGTACAAATGTGGAGTGACAACCAAATCATTTTTTTCGCTTTGATTATTCGATTAATGTTGTCTGTGAGTTGGTTTATCTGCTTTTGCGTCTCTAAGTTTATTTTTACCTACCTATTGTTGGATTTGATTAGCTGTGATTCGGACATTTTTATTTTTTCAAGGTCTGAGGCATCTGGGGGGCCTGCTACTACCTTAAGTGCAGTGCCTAGAAAATCGAAACTTCTGGCAATTCTATGGTGTATTTTTAGTACTAATAAGAGGCTTCTAATGTGGTCTGTGTCAACGTCTAGTAACTTTCGCATGTGCGATTGGGAGAATAATTCGGACAACTTTTCTGTGTCATCTGCTATGTTCGTAAAGTCCGTCAAATTACTAGAGTGTCTCAAGTAATCTCGCTGTTCCCATATTATTGCATCTCCGTCTATGTATGTATGTGGTTGGAATATGAAAAGTCGGTAATCCGAGCTTTTGCTATTGTTATTATAGAGAGGATCGTGCCCACAAACCTGTAATAAATTAATTTATTTTTACAATTTGTAATGGAAAATTGTTTTTGTTTTTATTTTAATTTAATTTTGCACAAAAAAAAAAAAAATGTTTTGCGTGTAATTTTTTCTTTTATTTTGATTTGTAAAATATTGTATTATTGTGGTTTATTATAAAAAAAATTTTTGTAACATTTTTTTTGTATCTATCTTTAAAATCTCGGAATCACTTGTTGTTGTCTTTTGTATTTGATTTGTATTTGAAATAACTGAGTTAAACTCAGATTTTTTGTTAGCGTGGTAACTTCTAACTTAAGGTTCTATCTTTGTTGAGCGCCAATTACTCTAACACCTGCCAATTACTGTAACGTATGCCGTCACGTCTTCCAGGTGTCGTCGTCGCTGGCGGATGTCCGGGGTATCAGGAAATTATCCAATTGCAGGTTTTCTCCTGGAGATAACGTTGGGATTGCTGCAAGCTCTCCAATCGTTGGCCTTGTGGCACAACAATAAAATAAATGTTATAATTTGCGGCCATGCCGGAGCAATGTATTTAAGAAGCTATGTGCTGTCTTGGTGCTGATACAGAACTGAATTCAGAATAGAATATTTGGTGCAGCTAAAGCTAAAGACAATAAAAATAAAAAGCTTAGCTCAAAACAACACGCTTCAGTGTCATGGTCGGCAATCCGACCCAGCATAATCGTAGGCGATAACGAAAACTCTTGCGACATACCAAGAGTATCTGGTTACCGCCGCTGACTGTTGCAGCTAGGGCGCTGTACTGAAGTGTTTGCGTGTCATCGTGTACGAGGGTTACTTAATAAATAAGAGCGAGGGTAATTTGTTAACTTATATAACTTGAGTTGTGTTTTGACACAACTTGATTAACTGGTATTGTGTTGGTGCAGTATAAAATGCTTCTAAAATTATTATGTTTAATTATTAAATTATCTGCAAACATGTAGAGTAGTGCCTTAGCCGGGGTATAGATCTCAGTCCGGCCAGGCTGTTTACAAGAATATTTGTAAATCGCTGGGACACTGAACGACTGGTCAGAAATAACCGTAATGGCCGACCGAGGGGTGGGGATCCCGGCTCGGTGACGGCTCATTCCGGGTATTCGGGCACGTGGTAATCACGGTCGTCGTGTCAATCCACATCAGGTGGGGGAGCAAAGGTGTCCATCCGGGACGGCGCTAGTAGAAACCACTCTCCTGGCGGGGGTCCCGCCGGAACCGTGGTTCGTGGCCCCTATCCTCACGACTGCACACCGGGTTGACGTCCGTCTTATCCGAGTCGTCGGCGCAATCTGTCGTGTCCGTCGCGTCTTCGACGTAGTACTCCTTGTCCCTATCGTCGGTCTACTCGTCGCTGATTCCGATGACGTCTGCCATCTCTTTTCTCTGAAATCGAAACTTGCACTAACTCATATATGGCTACTGTTGTGAACTTCTCAAATCTTATACTGTTGTGTTATGTCAGGGTGGTTAATTAATTTTGTTTCACTTATTTTGCCAACCGGACGATGTTGGGTGGGATGAACTTCGGTAGGGGCCGTTGTACTTCGGTGCCAACTTAGCAGCAAATCCTTCAGCGGTCTTAGACAGTAGGTGTTGACGCAGCAGCACCGAGGAGTTGAGGGACGGTGGGGCTCCCTTCCGTACACTAGAAACGCCGGAGAGTATCTGGTGGAATCCGTTATACTCGAACTCACTGCCAACGAAATTTCCGGGAGCAACTCATCCCAGGAGTTTTGATGACCCCGGATGAACTGTGCTACCATTGTCTTCACTGTGGGATACGTGGGGCTCTCCTGTGAGCAGTACGGTGCGGTGTACTGTATCTTCACACCTATCGACTTCATAAATGTCTTGAACGCTCTACTTGTAAACTGTAAGCCGTTGTCGCACACTAGATTAAGGGCTAGCCATCTGTTGCACAACAAGATTCGGTACGAAACGACGGTACCAGGATGCCATCCCTAGGCACTGGCGCAGCTCGTTAAGGTTCGTTGGTGCCTTCAGATTACGGATCGACGCAACGTTTTCGGGATCTGTCCGTACCCCTCGTCGCTCACTACGTGGCTCAAGTATATTAATTCCTTCTTGAAGAAAGCCCACTTATTCCGATTCACCGAGAGATTTGCCGCCCTGAGCCGGCGGAACACCTCCTACAAGTTTGCTTCGTGTTGCTCTTTCGTCGCACCTACAACGATTATGTCGTCTAGATAGGCAAACGCGTGTGGCACCATTTCCGATCCGATGACCGTGGCATCAATCGCCACTGAAATGGCCCCCGCCCTTGCAACGTGAATGGCGTATACTGTTTAATGTCCTCCGCCATTGGGATATGCCAATAACCCAGGATATGATCAATTGCCTGCAAACCAAGCACATGTGCCACACGACCGTCTTCTTTTTTACCAATACGATGGGTGCACTGTGTGGGCTGCGGGAGGATTCTATAGCCCCGGTACGTATGAACTCCTCGACCTGGTCATTTATCACCTTCTGCATGGCTTCACGTGTTATCATCATTCATAATGATCCGGTGCTCAGCAATATGAGACACCCCTTTAAGCCCATCGAACAACGCCAACTTCTCCAAGAACTTCTGCAACTTCGGTTCCAGGTCCGTTGATCCTGTCGCGTCCTCGCTCCCAACCTTCTTGCCTGGGAGCAGTGTAACCGAAGGCCAGCCGAGGCAGTCAGACCAGAAAAACTTCTCGCTACTGCCTCCGACTCTGCCGTGGCAACTGACTCGGTCGTCCATGGAGCTGATTGACTCACCAAACCCAACTTTGTGGTAACCGACCTACTCCCGTTTCCCACTCTGACAACCCACGCACGAAGCCGCTGGCGGTTCCCCTGATCCAGCCTCGCCTCATCAACCTCAGGCTTTGCTGGCGCTGAAGCTGCCCTTTTCCCGACTACCGATCCACCTTTCTTGCCTCTCTCTGGGCTTGCTTTTGCGGCCATCATGCCAACTCCTCTTTTGGAGTCTGCATGCTGCGCATGCGTCCCTACCCCCACTCGGGGTTCGCTGTCTGATAGCTTCTTGGCGGCCTTAGGTATCCCGCCAACCTTAACTCTGCCTGTCCGCAAAGTATTCTCGTGCCGATGCCCAAGATCATCTGATCCAGCATGGAAGCCATAACTAGCAGCGACATCTTCTTTTGGCGTCCCGGTAATCCGACATTTATCATTCAGTACCTGCTTAACATCCAGGGCCGATCCATCCGCCAGACGTATCCGCGTTTGTTGGACCCTCGAAGCGCATGCCCCACTTCCGGACTTGTTCTGGCACGATTATGTTCCCTCTCGTCTGTGCCTGACGACCTCTCATCCAAACCGGCCCACTTGCCTACTGGGTCTCGGTCCACTTGCATCTTGGGAGCCTCCAATCTGAAAACCTGCATGCCAGGCTGGTGCCGATCGAACGGGACGCTTATCTCTCCCTCCGATTTATGGCGCATCCGTAGTTCGGATTCGGCCAGGTCGCCGCTGACCAGGGGATCCGGGGCCTTGGTGACCTGGGCTTCCATCTCGGCCAGGCTAGGCGCCCATGTGTCGGCGCTGTGTCCGTTGTCTTTAATAAAGGCATCCCGGCGTCTGCTTATCTTTTCCACCTTGCCGTTCTTCTCCAACCCGAACTCCGTGGCAATCGTTTCCAACTCCTCCTTTCGGAGCTGGTAGATCCACCTGGTTCCTACTCCGAGGTTCTTACGCTTACTTGGGCCCATAATTTATTTTATTACATTCCGTTTTTATTATTATTAATTTATTTCATTTTTGTTTTTATTTTTATTAATTTATTTATTTTTAATCCGTTTTTATTATTATTAATTTATTTTATTTTTAATCCGTTTTTATTATCATTAATTTATTTTATTTTTAATCCCTTTTTTTATTATTAATTAATATTATTATTTACTTTCCCTGAAAAATACCTGCCGACCATACCCAAGCGTGGAATCGATCAACCCTTTTTGCATACCCTATACGACACCGCTTGACGCTTTATCACTCCCAGTCGCGTTGTTTTCACTCTCTCAAACTCGACGCTCATGTGCGCAGCGCAGTCGCGACGCCTGCACAGCCCGTCACCAGTGTTCCGTTACCTATTTTATTGCACACAAGCCGGCGTCAGTTTTTCGTTTTCCCACTTGTTCCGTTTTAACGTTAAAACGACTCATAAGCTCGCGCCGTTAGCTGTGTCCAGACTTTCCCGTTATGTCTCCCTTTTTTTCTTCGTGCGCGTTTTGCATGTGCGCAGCCAAAATCGAATTACACTGCGTAACAAAAATTTTGGGCCCTGCTTCGCACATGGTGGGAGTTTTAGTTAAAATATTGGTGGGTCATTAACGGAGCTATTTGTCACTAAGAGCCACGGCCAGCTATGCCCCAGGGTCCCTGCTCGGGCGCCATTTGGCCTTGGCCGGGGTTCACATCTCAGACAGAGGAGGACTGTTTACAAGCATACTTTTAAATCGCTGGGACACCGGACGTCTGGGCAGAAATAACCAATAACCACAAGCTCTGTTCCTCACGCCGATATCCCTAACACTCTACTCTCTACGACAGCGCCGAATAGCCAACGACCAGAATATCCACGTCACCTCGTCTCGTGTGCCTCTTAAAATACCCGCGCGCTAATAGTGCCTGGTAAAAGCCACGTCACAATCTGCGTATGGTGCCCGGCTAGAACCACGGCCGCTTGCTACCTGACACTGCCTGGCAAAAGCTAAGGTCACTCGCTGAATCTATTCTAAGTGATCACTAATCCAAAGAATTTTCGCTTTGATTATTCGTTTAATGGTGTCTGTGAGTTGGTTTATCTGCTTTTGCGTCTCTAAGTTTATTTTTACCTGCCTATTGTTGGATTCGATTAGCTGTGATTCGGACATTTTTATTTTTTCAAGGTCTGAGGCATCTGGGGGGCCTGCTACTACCTTAAGTGCAGTGCCTAGAAAATCGAAACTTCTGGCAATTCTATGGTGTATTTTTAGTACTAATAAGAGGCTTCTAATGTGGTCTGTGTCAACGTCTAGTAACTTTCGCATGTGCGATTGGGAGAATAATTCGGACAACTTTTCTGTGTCATCTGCTATGTTCGTAAAGTCCGTCAAATTACTAGAGTGTCTCAAGTAATCTCGCTGTTCCCATATTATTGCATCTCCGTCTATGTATGTATGTGGTTGGAATATGAAAAGTCGGTAATCCGAGCTTTTGCTATTGTTATTATAGAGAGGATCGTGCCCACAAACCTGTAATAAAAAGTGGGATATGAGGCTCTTGTGCATCTTTAGATCTATTGTTAAATTATTTATTTTTTGTTTTGAAGACAAGCTTTACTTGAGGTTGTCCTTGTGGACCACCCTCCCTTTAACTAGAAAAGACGTTCCCATGTCTGCTGGTACTTTTTCTTCTGAACATAGTGAGGTCAGGTTGTTGCCTAGCTTTCTGATGTTATTTAAGAACACCTTTTCACCTACTTCGAAAACCCTGTTCTGTCTGGCTGGGTTGCATCTGTTAACGTTAGTTATTTGTGACTTTGTTATGTCCTCTTTTATTTCTTGCCGAAATTTTTTGGGAGCTAAGTGAATAACCTCGATCGGTTTTTGGTTTGTGACCAAGTGCATTGTTTTGTTATATTCTACTGTCGCCCTCATGATTAATTCGGTCGTGTCGTCAATTTTGTCGATTTTTAAGCACCTAGCAATTTCTGTAAGGGTGCTGTGGATATGTTCCACCTGTCCGTTTGAGGTTCTGTGGAGTGGTATATATCTATGCCATAATTATTCTTAAGTAGCGATTTGATAGTTTCCGAGTTGAACACAGCCTCGTTATCGCAATATATGGTTTTAGTGTTTGGGAATGAGTTTGGTTATTAATTATGAAGTCTGCTTCCCAACCGTCGTGACTATCGTATCCAACTTTTATCGGTATGGGCCTGACCAACTCATGAGCGTATCCCAAAAGGATTATAAATTGACACTTCTCATATGTATAAACTTGTATCTGGTGGCCGATTATTTAATGTCGGCAAGAGAAGCAAATTGTTCACTTAATTTATTTTTACAATTTGTAATCTTAGTTTTGTAAAAAAAAAATTTTTTTGGAATTGTTTTTGTTTTTATTTTAATTTAATTTTGCACAAAAAAAAAAAATGTTTTGCGTGTAATTTTTTCTTTTATTTTGATTTGTAAAATATTATATTATTGTGGTTTATTAAAAAAAAAATTTTTGTAACATTTTTTTTGTATCTATCTTTAAAATCTCGGAATCACTTGTTGTTGTCTTTTGTATTTGATTTGTATTTGAAATGACTGAGTTGAACTCAGATTTTTTGTTAGCGTGGTAACTTCTAACTTAAGGTTCTATCTTTGTTGAGCGCCAATTACTCTAACACCTGCCAATTACTGTAACGTATGCCGTCACGTCTTCCAGGTGTCGTCGTCGCTGGCGGATGTCCGGGGTATCAGGAAATTATCCAATTGCAGGTTTTCTCCTGGAGATAACGTTGGGATTGCTGCAAGCTCTCCAATCGTTGGCCTTGTGGCACAACAATAAAATAAATGTTATAATTTGCGGCCATGCCGGAGCAATTTATTTAAGAAGCTATGTGCTGTCTTGGTGCTGATACAGAACTAAATTCAGAATACAATATTTGGTGCAGCTAAAGCTAAAGACAATAAAAATGAAAAGCTTAACTCAAAACAACACGCTACAGTGTCATGGTCGGCAAGCCGACTCTGCATAATCGTAGGCGATAAAGAAAACTCTTGCGACATACTAAGAGTATCTGGTTACAGCCGCTGACTGTTGCAGCTAGGGCGCTGAACTCAAGTGTTTGTGTGTCAGTGCGTACGAGGGTAACTTAATAAATAAGCGCGAGGGTTACTTGTTAACAACTCCACCCTCAAGATTATGACCGTCCTCGGTCGTACTAAATTTATCGATGGCATTTTGTATCTCCCTCGAGTCTAGTCTTTGCCTTAGCATTTGGAAAAGAAGTAGAGAGCCGCAGAAAACGAGGCTGAGTCCTACACCAGCTGCAAACCAGACGTTAGGTGACCCGGCCGACGCAATTTCATCCTTGAACTCGTGGATGGTGTGCAAGTTTTGGCTGTTCATTCTATGGAGGAGCGGCATGCTTAAAACTGGATCGTGGTCAAAGATGTTTAAGAGTGATGATCCCGCTATGCCCGGAGTTTTGCTAAGGGCATCGCGTTGATTCACATACTTGGTGCCATTGATGACAGCCGAGCTAAAAGTGATGAGGTGCGTGCCGTTTGTAGATATTTCGGGGCCGCCGTCTGTACTGATTTTAGCTCTCGTTAACGATTATGACGCCGTCGTCTACGCATACAATTTGTCTTAGATGGCTGGGCTGCGAGTGGCAGAGGGCTGTGCCTCCAGCGTGTAGGGCTCGTGCGCAAGTGTCATGGGGTGCCAGCCAGCATAACATAAGTTGTCGTGGTGCACTCCGTCACTGCTAAGGTATCGTCGTCGCATTCAGCTACGGTGTCATCTTGTAGTTGTAGCACGGTGTGTTGATGTGATACGGGGAATACAGTGACCTTTTTACAAATAAACTTAATTCTGGGACTGTTCGGACTGGAGGACTTTTATGTTGGACACTTCTAGTAAACTAACTACGGGGACAAATCATTATGATCGAAAATTGTGGGGCTTACCACGTTGGACTTGGCGAGAGTGATTTTGAGTATTAAATTTTGAATTTCCGTTATTGACATTATTTTTCTTGCCAATAATGCTTCGTACAAATGTGGAGTGACAACCAAATCATTTTTTTCGCTTTGATTATTCGATTAATGTTGTCTGTGAGTTGGTTTATCTGCTTTTGCGTCTCTAAGTTTATTTTTACCTGCCTATTGTTGGATTTGATTAGCTGTGATTCGGACATTTTTATTTTTTCAAGGTCTGAGGCATCTGGGGGGCCTGCTACTACCTTAAGTGCAGTGCCTAGAAAATCGAAACTTCTGGCAATTCTATGGTGTATTTTTAGTACTAATAAGAGGCTTCTAATGTGGTCTGTGTCAACGTCTAGTAACTTTCGCATGTGCGATTGGGAGAATAATTCGGACAACTTTTCTGTGTCATCTGCTATGTTCGTAAAGTCCGTCAAATTACTAGAGTGTCTCAAGTAATCTCGCTGTTCCCATATTATTGCATCTCAGTATATGTATGTATGTGGTTGGAATGTGAAAAGTCGGTAATCCGAGCGTTTGCTATTGTTATTATACAGAGGATCGTGCCCACAAACCTGTAATAAAAAGTGGGATATGAGGCTCTTGTGCATCTTTAGTTACGTTAGTTATTTGTGACTTTGTTATTTCCTCTTTTATTTCTTGCCGAAATTTTTTGGGAGCTAAGTGAATAATCTCGATCGGTTTTTGGTTTGTGACCAAGTGCATTGTTTTGTTATATTCTACTGTCGCCCTTTTTAAGCACCTAGCAATTTCTGTTAGGGTGCTGTGGATACGTTCCACCTGTCCGTTTGGGGTACTGTGGAGTGGTATATATCTATGCCATAATTGTTCTTAAGTAGCGATTTGATAGTTTCCGAGTTGAACACAGCCTCGTTATCGCAATATATGGTTTTAGTGTTTGGGAATGAGTTTGGTTATTAATTATGGAGTCTGCTTCCCAACCGTCGTGACTATCGTATTCAACTTTTATCGGTATGGACCTGAAGCGTGTCCCAAAAGGATTATTAATTGACACTTCTCATATGTATAAACTTGTATCTGGTGGCCGATTATTTAATGTCGGCAAGAGAAGCAAATTGTTCACTTAATTTATTTTTACAATTTGTAATCTTAGTTTTGTAAAAAAAAAATTGTTTGGAAAATTGTTTTTGTTTTTGGTTTTAATTTAATTTTGCACAAAAAAAATGTTTTGCGTGTAATTTTTTCTTTTATTTTGATTTGTAAAATATTATATTATTGTGGTTTATTAAAAAAAAAATTTTTTGTAACATTTTTTTTGTATCTATCTTTAAAATCTCGGAATCACTTGTTGTTGTCTTTTGTATTTGATTTGTATTTGAAATGACTGAGTTAAACTCAGATTTTTTGTTAGCGTGGTAACTTCTAACTTAAGGTTCTATCTTTGTTGGGCGCCAATTACTTTAACACCTGCCAATTACTGTAACGTATGCCGTCACGTCTTCCAGGTGTCGTCGTCGCTGGCGGATGTCCGGGGTATCAGGAAATTATCCAATTGCAGGTTTTCTCCTGGAGATAACGTTGGGATTGCTGCAAGCTCTCCAATCGTTGGCCTTGTGGCACAACAATAAAATAAATGTTATAATTTGCGGCCATGCCGGAGCAATGTATTTAAGAAGCTATGTGCTGTCTTGGTGCTGATACAGAACTAAATTCAGAATACAATATTTGGTGCAGCTAAAGCTAAAGACAATAAAAATGAAAAGCTTAACTCAAAACAACACGCTACAGTGTCATGGTCGGCAAGCCGACTCTGCATAATCGTAGGCGATAACGAAAACTCTTGCGACATACTAAGAGTATCTGGTTACAGCCGCTGACTGTTGCAGCTAGGGCGCTGAACTCAAGTGTTTGTGTGTCAGTGCGTACGAGGGTTAATTAATAAATAAGCGCGAGGGTTACTTCTTAACAACTCCACCCTCAAGATTATGACCGTCCTCGGTCGTACTAAATTTATCGATGGCCTTTTGTATCTCCCTCGAGTCTAGTCTTCGCCTTAGCATTTGGAAAAGAAGTAGAGAGCCGCAGAAAACGAGGCTGAGTCCTACACCAGCTGCAAACCAGACGTTAGGTGACCCGGCCGACGCAATTTCATCCTTGAACTCGTGGATGGTGTGCAAGTTTTGGCTGTTCATTCTATGGAGGAGCGGCATGCTTAAAACTGGATCGTGGTCAAAGATGTTTAACAGTGGTGATCCCGCTATGCCTGGAGTTTTGCTAAGGGCTTCGCGTTGATTCACATACTTGGTGCCATTGATGACAGCCGAGCCAAAAGTGATGAGGTGCGTGCCGTTTGTAGATATTTCGGGGCCGCCGTCTGTACTGATTTTAGCCGGGCTCTCGTTAACGATTATGACGCCGTCGTCTACGCATACAATTTGTCTTAGATGGCTGGGCTGCGAGTGGCAGAGGGCTGTGCCTCCAGCGTGTAGGGCTCGTGCGCAAGTGTCATGGGGCGCCAGCCAGCATAACGTAAGTTGTCGTGGTGTACTCCGTCACTGCTAAGGTATCGTCGTCGCATTCAGCTACGGTGTCATCTTGTAGTTGTAGCACGGTGTGTCGGTAATCCGAGCGTTTGCTATTGTTATTATAGAGAGGATCGTGCCCACAAACCTGTAATAAAAAGTGGGATTTGAGGCTCTTGTGCATCTTTAGTTACGTTAGTTATTTGTGACTTTGTTATTTCCTCTTTTATTTCTTGCCGAAATTTTTTGGGAGCTAAGTGAATAACCTCGATCGGTTTTTGGTTTGTGACCAAGTGCATTGTTTTGTTATATTCTACTGTCGCCCTCATGATTAATTCGGTCGTGTCGTCAATTTTGTCGATTTTTAAGCACCTAGCAATTTCTGTTAGGGTGCTGTGGATACGTTCCACCTGTCCGTTCGGGGTACTGTGGAGTGGTATATATCTATGCCATAATTGTTCTTAAGTAGCGATTTGATAGTTTCCGAGTTGAACACAGCCTCGTTATCGCAATATATGGTTTTAGTGTTTGGGAATGAGTTTGGTTATTAATTATGGAGTCTGCTTCCCAACCGTCGTGACTATCGTATCCAACTTTCATCGGTATGGCCCGACCAACTGATCAGCGTGTCCCAAAAGGTTTATTAATTGACACTTCTCATATGTATAAACTTGTATCTGGTGGCCGATTATTTAATGTCGGCAAGAGAAGCAAATTGTTCACTTAATTTATTTTTACAATTTGTAATCTTAGTTTTGTAAAAAAAAAAATTGTTTGGAAAATTGTTTTTGTTTTTGGTTTTAATTTAATTTTGCACAAAAAAAAAATGTTTTGCGTGTAATTTTTTCTTTTATTTTGATTTGTAAAATATTATATTATTGTGGTTTATTAAAAAAAAAATTTTTTGTAACATTTTTTTTGTATCTATCTTTAAAATCTCGGAATCACTTTGTTGTTGTCTTTTGTATTTGATTTGTATTTGAAATGACTGAGTTGAACTCAGATTTTTTGTTAGCGTGGTAACTTCTAACTTAAGGTTCTATCTTTGTT
>JAWNLD010000163.1:0-39655 GCA_035041545.1 Drosophila colorata
TCCTATAGCCTAAAAGTTTAAGTCTCTTATAGTTTCCGAGATCGACACGTTCATACATACGGACGGACGGACAGACGGACATGGCTAGATCGACTCAACACTGGTTATTTTTCCAACGCGAACGTATGAATGTCTATATTTAGAATATGTACGCTAAACAAGGTATATCTTGCAAAAACGAATTATCCCATATATGTGGCATACACCAAAAAGTGTGGAAAGTCAATGCCAACAACAAATTAAACATTTAACTAAATCGTATGCACCATTTTCTTTTAAATTATTAAATTGTGCATTTGATAACCTTTTTTAACCTGTAATTTTTCACCTGAGTACTTAAGAACAACAAAACAAAACAAGGTACGCATAAACCTCTTAAATACATTTCAAACAAATATAGGACATACCTGTATCTTCTATGGTTTAAAAACTGTGGGGTGTCAATTTTAAGCGGATTTGAGCGTTTTATCGCCAAAATAATGTGTTTTTCCAGAAGTAGAACAAAAGTTCTTGGTACATGATTGGGAACAAGCCAACAAAGTTCCATAAAGTCATCTGAACGCTATCATACGCGAAAATTTATACCGAAATTGCCATCAACTTTTCGGAAACACCAATTTTATTTTATTAATAGCGATTGAACGAGTTATCGGATTTGAATAGGTAACAAACCATTCGACGCGTATTCGAGACACAAATTTGAAGATGCCTGAATGAATTTCTGAAAGCCCCCAACGGCCCCAGCAGCTCAAAAAATTAAATTTTTTCCGAATCGTTGACAGCTATATATCTCATGAATCAGAAGAGTTATCACATGTTTTCTTCTAGTTTAAACAATAGCTTTAGATCGATATATCACTCGATTTGATCGGACTATAGTAGAGAAACTTCAAAAGTTCGCGTATATATTGCTAGCCGCTTTTGTACACTACGTCGTGCTTCACCCCAAGCGCAGACTACGGTCCGAAGTGATATATATATATATATTGCTACACGCTTTTGCACCCTACGTTGTGCTTCGGCCTTAGCGCAGACTACCGTCCGCAGTGATTCATCCTGAGATATCGAAATGCAAGGTGGGCAGTAGACAGCAGTCAGAGTAACAGTACCGCTGCTTGATTGCAAATTTATGGATGTAGACTGCAAGTAGTTCGTTACCTGTGCACCTGGATGACTTCTAATTAATATGCCAATGTTACAATGAGCTTTCTAGTCTGGATGGTTCGTAGCACAAAACAGATATTTGAAAATTATATTTGTTTGTAAGGTGCGTCTCTACAAGCAGCATTAAAATATACATTTTAGTTTGTGCAGTGAAACGCCATTTAAGTTCCACAGTGGATTTTGATACAAGTAATTGTTTCAACATATTTTGGTTTCGTATGAGTTTTTGCATTGTGGTGTGCATGAACTTCATAAAGTCCTGCAAGTTTTGCTGTAGCGAAAGCATCATTGCTTTAATACCATAATGCTTAATGTGGCTGCTCGTGCTGGAGTATACTTGGCAATGTTATCTCTGCCCGCGCGGGTTGTGAGATTCTTTCTATTGAAATGGGAACTTTCATTCCTGATCTCAAAGCGCTTGGGAAGGAGACGCCAGGAATGGTGTTTATGGGAACTGAAGATGGCAAGGTAGAAAGAGTTGGTTGTACGGGAAGATGGAAATTCGAGGTTTGCATAAGGAGATAACACGATTATTAAGGCGCATCTTAAACTCCTTATAAATGACGCGGCCTCGCCAGTTCGCAGTGTGTTTTTCGCCACAGTTGTTCCACTGTTTCACCTATCTATCGTGTTTGTTTTTCGAGCAGTGTTGTGAGATTCGCTACAAGCAACGCAGACAGACCTCAGAGTGCAGTACGCTTTCATGTGGCGGTATTCATGGCATTCTTCCACCTTGATACTCCGGTGCAATAGCAACTGTAGCTTATAAATGGGGTGTATTTCGTTTCTCTTTAAAGATTTTGCGTCCTTTTCAAGCTTAACTGTGAAGAGTGGTTGCAGCTCCTTGTTTTTGTTTAAGATATGGATGACCATCTTTGAATGAAAGTTTTTTTCTTGAGTACGTTTTTAGTGACTAAATATGTTGCAGTTGTTGTTGTTGCTGCAATTGCAGTAGTTAAGAAGGTCATTGTACTTGTTGTTGGTGCGGCGTGTGTCGAAATTATTGCAGTCACCGTAGTTGGAGAGCTACACTGCGTGCTCCATGAAATGGGAGTTGCAGTGGGCGAGAGACCAAGAACGTGCTCTTTGGCTATCTGTAGTCACGAGAGCTAAGTTGTTTTGCCTTGTTGTTTTTTCCATTTAGCTTTTACCTGTTGAAAAGTACGAGTAAAACCAATTTCTTTGATCTATAGAACTTGTACGCTTTTTCGATTGAGCGCTTCTCATTTTTCACAGTTTATTTTTATTATTTATACATTTTCGCCAACAAAACCTTTCCGCGGTTAGCCCTTTACATCCAAATAAGGACACAACTCCGAGCTCCAAGAACTCGCCACTTAATTTGGGCCCTCCGCCTCGCGTGTGCTCAGATGAGCCTAACGTTCTACACAACATAGACGCTGTCCTCTCCGGCATTGCCCTTTTGGAGGCCCGGTTCACGGCGCAGTTATCGGCCATACGCCAGGAAAACCATTACGGCCCAGAATTTAATACATTTAAAATAGGCATCTGGAACGTTGACGGACTCGTCCATCACCGTTTGGAGCTGGTCCAGCTTTTTATAAAGCGAAAGATACACTACGTCCAGGTCTTACATCAAAATTACAGGTTTCTCAATATACGATACTAATCATCCGAGTGACACAGGGAGAGGAGGCGCAGCAATCATTATCCGTAGTGAACTCATCCATCATCCTACATTTTTCATTACTGAAGACTTTGCTCAAGTTGTCAGTCTGTCTTAGTTAGAACTCTAAACTCTCTGTGGCTGCCATCTATCTCAATCCGGGCGGTCGGATAGATTTATCATTGGCGGCGAATTTAATGCGAGGCATCGTTTCTGGGGCTCAAATTATACCTGTAAAAGAGGGAAACTTATATGCAATCTATCGCTCACGCACAACTGGAATGTCTGCTCCACAGGAAACCCTACCTATTTCCCCTATGGTAGGCGTGGCTCCTCCAGCAATCTGGAGTTTGCCTTTTACATATATACCACCTGCCTCTAATTACTTTCCTGCAGCAGAATGGTATTTCTCGCCGCATACACACATGCTCCACTTCAAAAGCAAAGTTGAGCGAATTCTTACCCCGTATCCAATCCTAGATTTTCCGGAGGATCTTGACACCTGCATCAACAACCTAAATGTCTCCATTGCCTCCGCCTCCTCAGATTTGCACGGTATTGGAAACAAGAAGAAAAGAAGAATCCGCCGAAGATGGCTCAGGAACGGCAGCCTTGAGGATAACAGTACCTGGAAGAGGTTAGCCAGACGCCTGAGATTTCTCCTACAAAATGCCAGAACCCGTCATTTCGACAACCTTTTGGCGGATATGGACACTCGGAAGCCACCGGACTATAGCGTTTGGAGCCTTACTAAAGGAATTAAGCGTCAAGCAGTCCCTAACTTCCCAATCAGAAATGGCAACAGCTGGCGCTAATCAGACTCGGAGAAAGCTGCTATCTTCGGCCTTGAACTCAAAAAAGATTTTCCCCGTTCTCTCTTTCGTCTGACCACAAATCACGTGAAGCCAATCGCTTGGCCACCGAGCACATTGACATCCCAGAATTTGTCTCCTTCTTTGCGGAAGAGGTTTCATCCGGAATCCTCTTAATCAGTCCTTTTCAAATTCTCAAGCGATTGATTATACGTGTGTGTCTAATCTCAGATTTTTATGGAGGCCATTCAAATGCAACTGTGGGTCGGTGGTAGAGATGTTGCATGGCGCGCTATCAGACGCGGATTCGAATCTGGCTGGCGTCTACGGAGTTTTTTACTGTTTATTTAAATTTTTATTTTATTTTATTTTTAAACTTAACATACTTATACTGGATTCTGGTCCAAGTGTAACTTAATGGTGGGACATCGGCGATTTGATATATTCTGGAGCAACAAAATGGTAAAATATTGGTATTTGGCAACCAACATTTGAAGGATATAAGGATAGAAGGATGAAAATTGTGCGAGAAAATTCACAACTACGACATACTAAAATGTGCCTGCAAATATTAAAGGCGAGCGCGAAGCGCGATCATTAATTTTTATTATTTATTTTTTTCATTTTATTTTACTAAGTGCGGCTGTGGAGTCGTGAGTATGAATGCAGAGGGGTTTCATGAAATGCATGTGACAACAGCTCGCCGCTGGGTCCAGGGTATCTCCTAGTCGGGCACTCAGGTTAGGGTTCAGGATATAAAAACAACAAAAGTGCGCGGTGTCCTCTTTTTTGTTTTGATCGAGGTTTCCGAACAGAGTTAAGGTTGTCGGCGACTATGGGGGGAACAGGGTTAGTAACAACTACAATATTTTGGCTGGATTTGTTCTAGGAGGTAGCGAAACTGAGCTCATAGGAGAGGAACGCAGGGCTTACCAACGATTTGATTGCCAGAGGAACATTGTAAAAAATTAAATGGTTCGTAATTCGGCACGTCGACGTTATGTCACATCGGCTTCTTTTCGTCATACAAAAATTTCACATTCACACTGAAACTTCAGCTGTGACGTCGCGTGTTGAAAAACAGTTGCAACCGTTAAGTTTTTGCTATATATATCTGTGTGTTTCTTTTCCGGTGTATTTTTATACCCGAACCCATTGAAAATGGGTAATAAGGATATAATGGTTTTGTGTAAATGTATGTAATAGGCAAAAGGAAGCATCTCCGACCCCATAAAGTGTACATATTCTTGATCAGCACGACGAACTGAGTCGAATAACCCATGTCCATGTCCAAAACTTGCTTCCACTTCGTTGACTTCGTCCCGCAGCTGGTCAACGGTACATACATCCATCGCATATATATATTTCGTAGCCCCTTCTTGGTGATTTCTATCAGATGCCTGTCTGATAACGGCCTTTCCGAGCGAGACGCAATCCGCTTCTCCCGGCTGTTGCTCTCGTTGTAACAGCTCGTGCATCCGGTCATGTTCGGACCAAGGACCGCGAAACCGATCGAGCATTGCCCTCCTTAAAACTGGCCAGCTATCAACTGTCGGTTGTCTCACATGCAGCTAATACCAATCCCTAGCCTTGCCTGACAAGAGGGAATGAAAGTCTCGCAGTATTTCGTTCCATTGGCATGGTATTGATGTTGGAGGAATGCGGAAAACAAAATTTTAGATCGAGCTCTGATTGTTGTTCCCGTCGAACGACACTCCCCATCTATCAAACTTCCAAGAACGTGTTTTGCCATGCTCGAGATTAGCGTAGCGGTAGTCCGGAGGTTCTTCTTCCAAGCCTACCCATGTCGTGGTCGTGAAAAACGGTTACGCCAATCCCGAGTGGCATGTTGCTCCTCTATTTGGGGACTGCCTACCCAGTTTTCCGTGTTACGACGTACTGACTTAGGTGGGAGAGGTGGCCCTCTAAACGTCGTGCAATGCACATTGCGCTTGGGAATGGCACCAAGCATCTGCATCATGCTCTGCATACCGGCCTTGATCTCGTCCCTTCGGATAAGGAATGCCAATAAGTGGCATGTACTTGGCCCAACGTCGGATTCACTGCCGACTTTTCCTCCTGACCTAATGTCGGCGGTAGCTGCTGAGTAGCTGCTTGTCCGTCGTCCCTACTTCGTACCGGGGTGCGAGGGAGACCGAGATTAACAAACGGGTGTGACTGCACCTGGTCTGTACCATTGTCCTCACTCCACAAGCTATCGTTCTTGCGCAGCGCTCGAGAACGTGTTTGGTGACCATGTTTACCTGCACCTCCTCCTGTCGCCATTTTATCTCAAAGCCTATACAACCTTAAATCAACAAAAAAAATTTAACACTAAGTATAAAACACAAATTCCAGAAAAACCAAAAACACCAAAAATTTCAGTTCAACAATAATTCAATAAATATCTGTAATAATATTTCATATAAATTAAGGAGGAGAAAGAATCCTCGTCTACGCTTTTCTATTTGCAATGCTAAACTTGGGCTTGATTGTCGACTATTCTCGTCGTCCTGCTGGAGAATGGGCGATAGTCGAGATTCATTACCCGGTATTATTAATCCGTGCCGTTTTCTTAAAATCGGGAGGTCTATCGCCGTATCCTGCATCCGAATACAACGCGTAGTGAATATTATAATATTCCTGCGGGAAACTCGTGACGCCTGACCGACTTGATGACCGCCCGCACACATGAAACAAATAAATTTAACATTTAAATTGTGCTATTGGCCATAACAAAAAACTACAATATAAACTACTCTGTATTACAATATTATCACAGTCTCGTTCAGATCACATTCGTCCACCAGGCAATATGTACAGTGACGACTCGTCTGCTACCAATAAGCAGCGACGACACACTGACACCCTTAGTGAAATGACAGCACAAACGTTGGAATGCCCTTCGGATCACTCTTATTTGATTTAAGACAAATTGCTCTGAAGTTTCCCGTTTGCGACACCATGTAACATTTTCCATATTGTTACGTGTCGGTTTGCCTCAAGGGGGGCAGTGCCGGCTAGCCAGTACTCTCACATATGGGTGGCTCTACCCATGCCCGCCGTCACAAACAGTCACAATAAACTACAAAGTCTGCACATCACTAAACAGCGAACTCAACATAAACAGAACAAAACGGCAACATAAACAAAACTAAACTTGCTACAAATATTAGCATTGGAACGGGGGCTTAGGTGTTTTGCCATAGCGACCCCCGCCCTACCTTTGTAGCTAAACAGTACTTTTAGCTGCACCCTAAAATACTAGATTTTAGGCGGTACCGATCCCAACGATAGCCATACTGCTCTCTCTCCCATTTACGAGCCTTTATGTGCGCATTTTAAATTCCAGCTCAATTACTTCAGTTCCCATAAACACCGCTTTAAGATCAGGAATGCAAGCTTCCGTTTTAATGGAAATGATCTCACAACCCGCGCGGGCAAAGCAAAAACTGTCAAATATACGCCAGCACGAACATTCAATTGGTCAATTGGTAAAGCAATGATGCTTTCGCTACAGCAAAGCTTGCAGGACTTTATGAAGTTCATGCACACCACAATGCAAAAACTCATACGAAACCAAAATATGTTGAAACAATTACTTGTATCAAAATCCACTATGGAACTCAAATGGCGTTTCATGGCACAAACTAGAATGTATATTTTAATGCTGCTTGCAGCCGCGCCCTACAAACAAATATAATTTTTAAATATTTGTTTTACGCTACGAACCATTCAGACCGACAAGAACAAGACACAACTACTTGCAGTCTACATCCAAAAATTTGCAATCGAGCAGCGGTACAGTTTCTCTGACTGCTGTCTACTGAAGTACTGAGTACGAATTTACAAGAGTGTTCATACATTCATTTAATTAACCCCTCTGCATTCGTACACACGACAGCACAGCAACACTTTGAAAAATAAAATACAAATAAATAATAAACATTAATACACGAGCTTCGCGCTTAATTTTAATATTTCTAGATAAATTTGTGTATTCCGTAGTTGTGAAATTTCTCGCAAAATTTTCACTAAACAGGAAGCTATATGTTTCAAATGTTGGTTGCAGTTGATCTGCGAAAGCTTTTTGAGAGTGTGCATGCCAAATACCAATTTTACCCCATTCTGCTGCTTCAGAATATTTCGATGTCCCAGTATTAAGTTACCTTTAAACCACCAGTGTCTGAAAAAAAAAAAAATAAACATTAGGGAAATATTTAATCTACGTTGACACAGCGTGAATTTAACTCGCGTCTGTTAGCGAGCCAGGCAATTCCTTTACCACCGAGCTACAGTAACATCCAAATTGTCTCTGTCAAAATTTGTGATTATAAACACACATGCATATAAGTACATATGTATTGGCGCTTGCCACCACGTGGCTTGCCAATATACATTTAATAACTTCTGTGTTTCTTATTTGGATGCAATTTTTTTTTAATGCATTCTTATTGTACTATAGTATATTTATATATTGCCTATTGCAGCCTATTAAACCAAATTTGGTGGCCTTGGCTCTTATAGTTTCTGAGATATGCTCATGCAGCTGCGCTTGGCCCCCACTATGGAAAGTTAATTCTTAAATAACTTCTTAACTAATAATAGAATTGATATGAACATTTCAGGACGTACCGAGAGCATTATAATCTGTGTACAAAACAAAGCGCAAGTCTGTAGTACTTGATTTTCTTGGTTTGTTTTTATGTGGGGATGCAAATGGGGGTAGGTATCCAAAATCCGAAATTTTCATAATCTGCATGTTCATTACGAGAACATTCATTACGTTTTCTGCATGCGTGTGCACACATACATATATAAATATGTATATGCACATTCATATGCGTGAGCTCTTTTTCGAATTCTAAAGCGACCACCCAGCTCGGGGTATCAGCACGGTGTCTGAAGAAATCTCCGATCCGCGGTGCTACGAACCGGTCCCTCGGCAAACCCTTGCCAATGCGTTTTACTGGGACGTTTAACGTTGGCATGTCATAGGATGGTGTCAATTGGCACGACGTTGCAACACCGAAGTATAGGAAAGGATGCAAATCTGCCTCTTTCTCTATGCTCTTGGCGAGCACAAAAAAGGCAGAGCGCGGATCGTATTTCGATCGGCTACTGGTACGGCGATGCACCCTTGGATATCGAGCGAGTGGCGAATGGCCACGACGTTGCATCACCAGGGGAAAGGCGAGTAGCGGATCGGCCGCACTATTGCGTTCCCCCGGTGGACAGAGAAAGGGACAGCGCCGTCCCTTCCTTTATCCATAGGGGTCGGACGAGTGGTCGATTGGGACGGCGGTGCACCCCTGGGGGATAGGAGGGTATCATGGGTTTTCTGCTGCTTTGCCGGCTACTGTACTGAACAAATGTTTTGCATTCTATATGCCCGCTAATGAAAAAACCAATGATTATTTAATATTATTTATTTATTATCTTAATTTTCCTATGTTTTGATATATTATATATAATATTGTGGATTTCAACATATGTACTGCCTGCAAAAATAAGACACGAAAAGAAATATGTTTAAATATATATGCAATATATATATATATATGCAATACGTAAATAACAAAAATGAATGCATGTTCTTACATGTTTGTTCATACATACATTTAATCTAAATAATGGATAAATTCACAATTGGCACTTACCTCTTTTTTATTTAAAAAAATAATAATTATTATTATGTACATACTATTGGCACTTACCTCTTTTCATTTTTCTTTAAAAAATAATAGTTTTTATATTGTTTTTTTTTTTTGTTACATTATAATGTTTAGAATATATCTTGTACTTACTCATTTTGGGTGAATTGTTGTTGTTTATTTGGCTTCACTTGCACTTCGGAAATTCAACTAACTTTGACGCAATAACGCGTCTTCTTTGTCTTTTTTTGCACAAAAACAACATATACATACATGTCCGCACACTGTCGGAAGCTGTGGAAAGAGATCGACGTAAAGAGCAAGGCATTGTATTTTTTTTACTACGCAGCCGATCATACAAACCGAACAAAGCAAATGCAAAAACAAAAAAAAAAAAGAAGGCTATGCTTTCTCGTGTCGCTTTTTGGACTGGCACGGCGTTGCATCACTGAGGACCGATAGTAGGGACAATTGGCCACCGCTCTCAGGCGCCGAGGGTCAATTGACACCACCAGAGCTGCTGGTGAGTATTTGGGCATGCGTGTTTGTAGGCTCAGATTTCGACAGAGACGGTTAAGTTGGTGCTGTAGCTCGGTGGTAGACGTGTTGCATGGCGGGCTACCAGTCGCGGGTTCGAATTTCGCTGTGTCAACGTATTTTTTTTTGTACTGTTTAGTTAAATATTTATTTCTTTTTATGTTTTAAACATAACACACATATTATTTGGCATGTACACTCGCTTTCGCAGATGAACTGCAACCAACATTTGAAAGAAATATTTTCCTATTTTGAGAAAATTTTGCAAAAAATTTATACAACTACGGCATACTAAAATTTGTCTATAAAAAGTGAGCGCGAGCATTCATTTGAATTATTATTTATTTTTCTTTTCCTAAGTGCGGCTATGATGTCAAGTGTATGAATGCAGAGGGGTTTAATTAAACGCAAGTAAAGACAGTCGCTGCGCTCAGGGTATCTCCTAGTCGGGCACTCCCGACTAGAGCCATTTTACTTGTTTGGCTCACTTTTGACAGTTTTATGTTGTCAAAAGGTGTTTAGTTGTGATATTGCTATTCCCCATTATCATGATCAGGAGTCGATCCCATATTATTTATGCAGTGGTACTAGCCGAGTCGATCTAGCCCTGTCCGCCTATCTGTCCGTCAGTCCGTCCGTCCGTCCGTTTGCATGAACGCGTCGATTTCAGAGACTTCAAGGGCTAGAGAGCTAGATTTTCTATATTCGTATATATTTTCAAATTATCGATAACTATCCCCGTTTTCCTATAATCAGTGTTTATCAGTTTTTTGATCCGGTTTTTTTTAACATATCTCAGACACTATAAGAGCTAGAGCCACTAAATTTTTTTTTTTTTACGCGCGAATTTCGATGCTATAAGCAGCATCCCACTTCCCGCCCAACCGAGGGGCGCAGTCGTAATACGTTCGACACGAGTCGCGAAGTACAAAACGAATACAAACTATCTACAATCTACTTACTAAATAGCTTAGGAGTAAAGACTTATTACGAGGAAGGGAAGACTCAGAACTGATCACTCTGTAATGTTTATTAAAATCATCACAAATGACGCGGAAGGGTTCATGTAGGGCATAGTCAGTTAAGCAATGGTTAAGGTCTAAGGGTTTAAAATTATGTGTTAGTCTGGTTGGAGCCTAGAAATGTAATTGGCTTATCAACTCAGATGTATCGATTACGCCAGTTATTACTACCTTGTTGACTATGTTCGTAACATGCGAGTCAAATTTAAGTTTATAATCAAAAATAACGCCTAGGTCATTAACAACTTTATCGGCATTATTTACCCATTCAAGCAGTGTGCTACCTAGCTTGTACGGAAACATTTGACGAGAGCTTCGATAAAAAGTCATTACCTTGCACTTAGAGCAATTAAGATTTAATAGGTTATCTTGACAACAGGACTCAAAAGCGACAAGATCGGATTGGAAAAACCATATTCTTATATGTAATGCACAATTTCACATAATCGGCATACATTAGCACACGGAAGTGTGAAAGTACTGAGGGAAGGTCATTAATGAAAAGAGTAAAGAGAAGCGGACCAAGATGACTACCCGGGAACCCCAGATGTCACCCTGATACCGTTAGAATATGCATTTCTAAAAAGAACCCTATGGGATATATTTCCTAAATACTCTGAAATCCAGTTAATAAGATTTACTGGGAAGCCCCTGCTGAAGACTCTGGGAAAAAACATTTTCAGTGCAAATTGCTGTGGCTTGTACAATTAAGCTTGCAATTTTGTTACAATACCAAATACCGTGAACACTTCAATTATATAATTTATTTTTACGTTGCGGAGTCAACGACAATAAGATTACTGATTTCACTATACAATATCGAAAATGCGGCAAGGCTATTATACTATTTTCAAATGATGAAAATCACTTTATCTAGTGTTATTTTTCTTAAGTTTCAATGTTTTGATTTTTTTATTTAATTTTTATATTCCATCAGTTAACAATTTTTTATTTAGGAGCCCCTAGCATTTAAAACTGAGATGGAGCTAGTTTAAACCGTGGAAAATCAATCAATTTTTTTTTTAAATGAAAACAGTGCCTTTGAATATAGTTTTAAGACGCACTTAACCTGTGTTACGATTAACACACATGCGATTGTTTTGTTCGTAAGTATATTTGAGCAGCGTACTAGGCTAAGACATTCATAATCGAAATCTATTCCACTTATCGAATGGATTTTAATGTTTGGATATTTTACAACACTTTTGATACGTATCCGATTATGATTGGTCCACATGTGGCCAATCCTAGCGTTCCACCGAGTTCACAAAGTGAGGTTATTCATCTCTTTCTAACATTCTCTATCTGCTATCTTATTAACATTTCATATAGCCGGCGTTTGGAAAAAAATATAGAAGTTGCTGTCAGTGGAATAAGTTCGTTACTGAAGTTTGGCGGAGTAACACGCGTGCATGATGTATTTTAAAACAATTGTTGCATTATTTACAGTAGGATGTATAAATGCCGAAGTGTTTTTTGAAGAAAACTTCGAAAATGGTAATTTTTAAAATTGTTCTGTCGGCATTAGTTTGAAGTTTGCTTGTCCCATAGAAAATTGGAAAGACGAATGGATCTACAGTAAGCACCCCGGAAAAGAGTTTGGTAAATTTGTCCACTCTGCAGGCTCTTTTTTCAATGATGCTGAGGCAGATAAAGGTAGGTAACCACTATTAAGCCACCTACTTACATGTATACATACATCCGTATAAGTATTATATATACATACATGTAGCATGATATGCAAGCACACATGCAAACACAATCAAATAAAATATTTCCTTTAGGGATTCAAACATCACAAGATGCTCGATTTTATGCCTTGTCTAAGAAATTTGATGGATTTTCAAATAAAGCCAAGCCTTTGGTAGTCCAATTTTCTGTAAAACACGAGCAAAATATTGATTGTGGAGGTGGTTATGTGAAACTCTTCGATTGCTCTCTCGACCAAACCGATATGCATGGTGAATCGCCATATGAAATTATGTTCGGCCCGGATATTTGCGGACCTGGTACAAAAAAGGTTCACGTTATCTTGAGCTACAAGGGAAAAAATCACTTGATTAACAAAGATATAAGATGCAAGGATGACGTGTATACCCATTTCTACACTTTAATTGTTAAGCCAGACAATACTTATGAAGTTTTGATAGATAATGAAAAAATTGAATCTGGAAATCTTGAAGATGATTGGGATTTCTTGGCACCCAAAAAAATTAAAGACCCGAATGCGAAAAAACCAGAAGATTGGGATGATAAGGTAAGATATTTATATTCAAAGAAAACATGCATGTATAAATGTATATATCATAGAGCATATATACATGTATATAAATATGAATCAGATAACAAGTAAAAAGGTTTGTTTGTAGTTATTCATAGATCTTGATTTAAAGCAAGTTAAATACTTTATATCCCCAAGTAAAACAAATGATTTATATTTTTGAAACTGCCAACTATTCAAATCGTGTAGACTAAGAAGACAAATTCGCAGTAGTTATATTACGATGTAATTGAACAATAGGACTATAGATTTTTGTTTTGAATTGGGTAGGCTTCAAACTCATTTTTTGAAGTAATACCTTTATTTCAACGTAAAAGATTGCCCGGACAATGCTGAGAAATACCTGTTTAAGTCTTTCAGACCACTTGCATCAGCAATACGCATTGGTTTTTAAAATAGAATAGTTAAGCCTCATATTAGTAATAAGCGAAGTGACTTATATATTAAATCCACGTCAAAATTTTTAATTTTTTTTACACAGGCGACAATTCCTGACCCTGATGATAAGAAACCTGAGGATTGGGATAAGCCCCAACACATTCCTGACCCTGATGCTACCAAGCCCGAGGACTGGGATGATGAAATGGATGGCGAATGGGAACCTCCAATGGTAGATAATCCAGAATATAAAGGGGAGTGGCAGCCTAAGCAATTGGACAATCCTAATTATAAAGGGACTTGGGAGCATCCCGAAATCGATAATCCGGAGTATAGTCCCGATGATAAACTATACCTTCGTAATGAAATTTGTACTTTGGGATTCGATTTGTGGCAAGTGAAGTCTGGGACAATATTCGATAATGTTCTCATAACTGATGACATTGAGCTAGCAGCCAAAACAGCGGGTATCGTAAAAAATACGCAATCTGGTGAAAAAAAAATGAAAGAATTGCAAGATGAAGTACAAAGAAAAAAAGATGAAGAAGAATCCAAAAAGAACTCAGATAAAGACGATGAGGACGATGATGATGAAGACGATGACAATGTTGAATCGAAGAACGATTCGGAAGATAATGGCCATGATGAATTGTAATCAACATACACATAAGCATACACGAATTTTGTTGTCCGTAATTAAGTTGCTTGCCACACACAAGCACTCTTAATAATAATATTTATGTATAATTACAATTTGCAAGACTTATAATATAATTTATGAATAAAGGATTTGCATATAAGTCTTCATTAAACATTTCAGAAAACAAAAATACTTTCTGATTTTTAAGGAGGAAAAAAAAGGTAGTAACGTTGCAATGGGGCGTAACCGACTGCGCAATACTCGTTCACGATCTTAATTATTATAGGTATTTTGGAAAATGTCAATTTTTGTAATTTGTCGAGGAAGGGGGGAGGGGGCTGTGAGCGTAGCCGAAAATTGCGGGAGATATTTCGCGGCTTAGCCGCCCCAAGATATACGGATTGTGTCGCGTATCCAATATTTAAAGGTCTTCAGAAATCTGTCTGAAAAAAATTTTCAAAGAACTCTAATCAGGGTGACCAGTTTTCTATCAAATTTGCGAATATTGATATATGTATATTGAGATATGTTAATTAATATAATTGCAACGCTCCAAGCGCGCGTAGCTAAAAAATCTTAGCTTCAACTTTATCTGACGCGGGTATACACGAGTATATATCCCCGATTTCATGTTTCTAGAAGTAGCTTCAATAGCTGCGAAAAAATTGCGATCATACGCACGGACGGACACTGCACAAGCCCAATATACTGTTTTCACTTCGTGAACGAGTGAGTATCCAAATATGGGAGCTTTGCTGCGTGTTCTTCAAAATTACATTTGTACGTACTTTACATACATACATACTCTGAGACCAAACCCAGGTAACGCTCTGTGGTTTGAGCGAGCAAGTTGCACAAAAATCTACGATCTCGCTCGACCCTTACAAAGATGACACGCTTACTCTCATGCTCTTTGATATCGCTCGTTCTGAACAATAATTTGTATACTTTATGGGGTCGTTGATTCGTACTGCATCTTACATACATGTATGTACATGCAAACTGTTATTAAACACTGCGTGTCCACGTAAAGTAAAATTGTACAAAAAATTAAAATTATGAGTTTCGCGGGACGAATTAAGAATCGAATAGTAACGTAGTTATAGTATTTATCGATAGTCGAAAGAGCATTGGAATGTGCATTTGGTATTGTATTTCCCCACCGTGCTGGTCACACCTTTATGTATAAAAGCGCTCGTATTGGAATTTGAGTGTCTTGTCGTGAGCACGCGGAATGGGAGGAAGTCACTGCGGTATGAACTAAGTTGTATTCTGTATTGTACTAAGCTGTATTTTCTACAGAATAAAATACTACTATTTTCCATCGTCGTCAACCTTGAGTATTCTGAGCAACATCCCTTCCGTAGACGATTAACGTTTTCTTTTATTCGCAGACCACATGTACGGCGTTTCGCTTATTCGCCGTTAACGTGAACTTGGAGTCTGCAAGGGCAACTTGCGCTGAAGATCCGACGTGGTGCAGCAGTTGAATCTGCAGTGTATGTGTGCTGGTGCTGACCACTACGCAACACAGGCCAAGGGCTTCCACCCCAGCTAGAGAGTTGTCAGATTTTCTGGGTCGAAAGTTGATGATGCCAACCCAACATTCACCCAGAAGAAGCCCCCGATTGAGCGACATGGAACAGACGACCACCGCAGGAGCCGCCGTGCGAACGGAGACACCTACGGTGCAGACAGCGTCTGCTGAGCTGCAACCACGACACACACCCAGCACAGTGTCTGCAGGTATGAGTGTGCAGGTTGCCACTGGGAGTACCACCGCAAAGACGGTGACGAAGGAAGTATGCGAACAAGCCAGTAGCAAGACTGGAGAAGCGCACTCCAGCGATTCCCAAGTTGCGAGCCTAATGCAGAGGATCGCCGCCTTGGAGAAAGAACTACAGCGTGCAACGGGGAATCAAGTGCATGTAAGCACCGCAAGTGATCCCGTTGAATCTATCAATGTTGGAATGAGTAGTCCAAGCACTACGCTGCCGCCATCTTTGAGTGGAAATTTGACGTTGCCTATGAGCGCAAATCAACCGTTGCAAAGTACTGCAATTGTGGAGCCAGCATTGAGTGGAAATGTACCGTTGCCTTTGAGTGAAGAATTGCCGCTACAAACTAACGGAATTGTGTCGACATCTTTGGGTGGAAACTTGCCGCCATATTTGTGCGCGTCGTCTATGCATGGAATATTGCCCCAGCATCTAATTGTTATGTGACCACAAGCCACGCAAGGCCATACTGCGCGGGGCAAACAGCAGTTGGATGTGCGTCAACGCATGTGAGCCCAAGGGAGGCTATGGGGCCAGCGCCATCAACTGTAGTCTGCGGGTCTATGACGCCGACGATGAGGACGACACGCAAATTACCGGATCTTCCTGAGTTTGGAGGCCAGCCTGAAGACTGGCCCATATTCTTCCACCCATATACAGAAACATCTGCAGCATATGGCTGTACGGATTTGGAGAATAACCTGCGATTGCTGAAGGCATTGAAGGATGAAGCACGCGACACTGTGAAGTCTCTGCTTATCCACCCAAGCAACGTGAACGCCGTAGTGGAGCAGCTTCGCTTCAGGTATGGGCGACCGGAACAGCTCATACGAAGCCAGCTTCAAAGCGTACGTAAGGTGCAACAAATACAGGAGCACCACTTGACGAAGATCATACCGTTCGCTACACACGTGAGCAATCTGGCAGCCTTTCTACAGTCAATCCCTAATGGGGAGCAGCATTTGGGAAACCCCACCCTAATTGAGGAACTGGTCACCAAATTGCCAACAGGCAGAAGATTGGCATGTGCCAGGTTCGCTGCAACATTGAATACTTACCCGACGGTCGTACACTTTAGCAGGTGGCTGACTGAACTTGCGAACGTGGTATGTACGATCTCGGATGTCGAGGTAAAGGAACAAAAGCGTCGGTTGCTGCATGTGAGCACCGACCGCCATGTGATGTGAATTGAATTGCCATAAACAGTGCCCAATATGCGATGGGCAACATGGAGTCAGGAATTGTAAAGATTTAAACCGAGCCATCCCCATCAACGAGATGGATATATGTGAAGGAGCATCGGCTTCGTTTCTCGTGCCTGCGAGGCGGTCACATGGCCAGGTCCTGTCGTGTGGACAATAAATGCCAAGTGTTTGGATGCCATGGAAGACATCATCGCCTACTGCACGAAGCTTTGAGTTCCTCTAGGAGGTCGTCACAGCCAGTGGATGATCCCGCTAGAGATGTAAGACGGACACCGCAGCCAGCGGATTTGAACGACAGTGCCGGCCGAACGACAAGCGGCACCAGCAAGGAATTTGAGTTGTGTCGCCCCAAGGAGAACGCGTCTACTGTTTCGCATATTACCTGTAACACGATTTGAAGAATGTGAATTCAGTTCAAAACTTGAGTCTGCCGATGCAAAGCTTGCGTCGAGGTGATGTTCAAGGAACTATGAAGAATGCGCGTCTGCCAATGGAGCCGTACAGCAATGTGGTGCCAAAACTTCTTATTGGACTATAACAATATCGACAAGCTTTGGTACCTGCCGCATTTTGGAGTTGTAAATCCAAACAAACCAGAGAAACTTCGTCTGGTTTTCGACGCGGCAGCGAAAGTGGGCGACGTATCGCTGAATTCAGCACTGGAGAAGGGTCCACAGCACTACAAGCCACTGCCAGCCGTGCTTTTCCACTTTAGGGAAGGCGCAGTAGGAGTTTGCGGAGACATCAAGGAGATGTTTCATCAGGTGTTGATACAGCCACAGGACAGATGCGCGCAGCGGTTTCTGTGGCGAGACGGAGATGATCAACGGGATCCAGACGTATACGAAATTGTTGTGATGACGTTCGGCGCAGCATGCTCGCCAAGTGCAGCGCATTATGTGAAGACCATAAATGCGCTAGAATACCAACACACGGATCCACGTGCGGTGAAAGCAATTACTGAGTACCACTACGTGGACGACTATGTGGACAGCTTCATGACAGAAGCGGAAGCAGTAGCCGTGTCAACACGGGTGAGAGAAAGTTCGACTTATGCCAATTTGCTTCCAGCTCACCATCCGTGATCGACGCCTTGGGCCAACATGTGGCAGCTAAGGATGTCGGATGGCGTGACGCTGAGGAAAAGATACTAGGAATGTACTGGCAGCCAGCCACGGATGACTTCAAATTCAATGTGAAGTTTCACAAAGTACCGAGCAACGTGCTGAATGGTAAACGAATCCCCACCAAGAGGGAGTTCCTGAGTCTGATCATGTCTACATTTAATCCTTTGGGATTTTTATCCAGTTATATGATTACCGCCAAATTGCTGTTGAGAGAGATTTGGCGACGAGAAATTAAGTGGGATGAACCACTACCGGATGGAATCAGCGGCGCCTTCGAGAAGTGGCGCCAAGAGATAGTCAACGTGGAGAAATTTCGATGTCCACGCTTTTACTTCGGCCCAGGAGTAATAGGAGATACGTAACTACACGTATTTGTAGATGCAAGTCAATCTGCGTTTGCCGCAGTGGCCTACTGGAGGGTCACTAGCGAGGATGGAATACGAGTATCTTTCGTGTGTGCCAAGACGAAATGTGCTCCAATGAGAACCATGTCGAATTCTCAACTGGAACTGCAAGCTGCCGTTCTAGGAACAAAGTTGATGACTACTGTGAAGCAGGAACACAGCATCGCTATCAGCGATATCACCGATATCTGGATAAGCAGTACGCACCGCCGATACAACCAATTTGTCGGCAATCGAGTGGCAGAGATTCTGGAGTCTACGGATATTGCACAGTGGCGATGGGTACCAACAGCCAAAAACGCAGCAGAGAACGCAACACGGCCACAATCCAAGGTGGATTTCGGCCAAGGGTCCCGATGGCTGAACGGGCCCACGTTTTTGCGAGAGCCAACCAACCGTTGGCCGCAGCCAGCGGCACAACACGATACCTTCGATGACGAAGAAGAGATGCCGAGTGAGTTTGCGCTGGTCGCTGCAAACAACTTTTGTCTTTCATTTCAGAGATTTTCGAGCTACAACCGATTGTTGAGAACCACTGCCTGGGTACAGAGATTCATACGACTGTGCCGTGGACAGTGGGAGCAGCTCGAATGTTACGGCCTCACAGCTGCTGAATGTGAAGACGCGGAGTACTTGTTAATACGACGATCACAATGTGAGGCATTCCCGGACGAAATGCGGGCCGCGTATAACAAAGAGACAGTCGTTGGACGAAGCGACATACGAGGATTGGCGCCCTATCTGGATGAATATGGAATCTTGCGAGCTTATGGTCGAGTGGGCGCAGCTCTATACATGCCATATAGCGCAAGACGGCCGGTTATACTATCGCATCGGCATCCATTATCCGAGCTAGTGGTGCACCATTACCATGTGAAGATGAAGCATCAAAATCTGGATGCAACTATAAGCGAGATTCGAACCAAATTCTGGGTGACGAATCTGCGACGGCTTCTGCAGAAGATAGTTTACGCATGTGCCACATGCAAGTTACAACGGGCGCAGCCAGCGCCGCCTATAATGGATCCATTGCCTGAGGACCGCTTAGAAGCCAATTGATGGCCATTTAAATATACTGGACTGGATTATTTCGGACCACTACTTGTGACGGCTGGACGCCGTAAGGAAAAGCGATGGGTCGCCTTGCTTACATGTTTGACGACAAGGGCGATTCATTTGGAGTTGGCGCATGACTTGTCGACCGACTCGTGCATAATTGCTATGAGAAATTTTCTATGTCGACGCGGGCCAGTAGTTAGACTGCGCAGCGACAATGGAAAGAACTTCATTGGGCCGAACGAGAGGCCAAGAAGTTCACTGAAGTTTTCGATCCAGAGAAGGTTCAGGATGAAATGTCGACCAAAGGGATCGAATGGCTCTTCAACTGCCCAGCGAATCCATCCGAAGGCGGAGTAAGGGAGTGAATGGTGCAGTGTGTCAAGCGAGTTCTGCGACACACACTAAAGGAGATGGCGCCTAAGGAGCATGTATAGCAGAGTTTCCTGATAGAAGCAGAGAATGTTGTGAATTCTCGTCCACTTACACATTTGCCAGTTGCAGTGGACCAGGAAGCTCCTCTGACGCCGAACGATTTGCTGAAAGGAGCAGCAAACTTGCTGGATATGCCCAGCATCGATGGACAGGTGCCCGAGAGATGCGCTACGAGGAAGCAACGGCGTATAGCGCGCCTGATGAGAGATCGATTCTGGAAGATATGGGTGCAAGAGCCTACGCTTGTGCGCCGCGAGAAATGGTGCCGGAGCACCGAGCCGATGCACGACGCAGCTACGCCACGCAGGGAGTGGCGAAAGGGCATCGTGGAAGAAGTCTACACTGGAGTCGATGGAGTACCCCGACGTGCTAGTGTACGCGTTACTGATCGCAACCGCGACCAAGTGATAATGCGTCCCGTCTCCAAATTGGCTATTTTGGATGTGAGAGCAGCAGCTGCTTCACGGGGGAGGGGATGTCGCGGGACGAATTAAGAATCGAATAGTAACGTAGTTATAGTATTTATCGATAGTCGAAAGAGCATTGGAATGTGCATTTGGTATTGTATTTCCCCACCGTGCTGGTCACACCTTTATGTATAAAAGCGCTCGTATTGGAATTTGAGTGTCTTGTCGTGAGCACGCGGAATGGGAGGAAGTCACTGCGGTATGAACTAAGTTGTATTCTGTATTGTACTAAGCTGTATTTTCTACAGAATAAAATACTACTATTTTCCATCGTCGTCAACCTTGAGTATTCTGAGCAACATCCCTTCCGTAGACGATTAACGTTTTCTTTTATTCGCAGACCACATGTACGGCGTTTCGCTTATTCGCCGTTAACGTGAACTTGGAGTCTGCAAGGGCAACTTGCGCTGAAGATCCGACGTGGTGCAGCAGTTGAATCTGCAGTGTATGTGTGCTGGTGCTGACCACTACGCAACACAGGCCAAGGGCTTCCACCCCAGCTAGAGAGTTGTCAGATTTTCTGGGTCGAAAGTTGATGATGCCAACCCAACATTCACCCAGAAGAAGCCCCCGATTGAGCGACATGGAACAGACGACCACCGCAGGAGCCGCCGTGCGAACGGAGACACCTACGGTGCAGACAGCGTCTGCTGAGCTGCAACCACGACACACACCCAGCACAGTGTCTGCAGGTATGAGTGTGCAGGTTGCCACTGGGAGTACCACCGCAAAGACGGTGACGAAGGAAGTATGCGAACAAGCCAGTAGCAAGACTGGAGAAGCGCACTCCAGCGATTCCCAAGTTGCGAGCCTAATGCAGAGGATCGCCGCCTTGGAGAAAGAACTACAGCGTGCAACGGGGAATCAAGTGCATGTAAGCACCGCAAGTGATCCCGTTGAATCTATCAATGTTGGAATGAGTAGTCCAAGCACTACGCTGCCGCCATCTTTGAGTGGAAATTTGACGTTGCCTATGAGCGCAAATCAACCGTTGCAAAGTACTGCAATTGTGGAGCCAGCATTGAGTGGAAATGTACCGTTGCCTTTGAGTGAAGAATTGCCGCTACAAACTAACGGAATTGTGTCGACATCTTTGGGTGGAAACTTGCCGCCATATTTGTGCGCGTCGTCTATGCATGGAATATTGCCCCAGCATCTAATTGTTATGTGACCACAAGCCACGCAAGGCCATACTGCGCGGGGCAAACAGCAGTTGGATGTGCGTCAACGCATGTGAGCCCAAGGGAGGCTATGGGGCCAGCGCCATCAACTGTAGTTTGCGGGTCTATGACGCCGACGATGAGGACGACACGCAAATTACCGGATCTTCCTGAGTTTGGAGGCCAGCCTGAAGACTGGCCCATATTCTTCCACCCATATACAGAAACATCTGCAGCATATGGCTGTACGGATTTGGAGAATAACCTGCGATTGCTGAAGGCATTGAAGGATGAAGCACGCGACACTGTGAAGTCTCTGCTTATCCACCCAAGCAACGTGAACGCCGTAGTGGAGCAGCTTCGCTTCAGGTATGGGCGACCGGAACAGCTCATACGAAGCCAGCTTCAAAGCGTACGTAAGGTGCAACAAATACAGGAGCACCACTTGACGAAGATCATACCGTTCGCTACACACGTGAGCAATCTGGCAGCCTTTCTACAGTCAATCCCTAATGGGGAGCAGCATTTGGGAAACCCCACCCTAATTGAGGAACTGGTCACCAAATTGCCAACAGGCAGAAGATTGGCATGTGCCAGGTTCGCTGCAACATTGAATACTTACCCGACGGTCGTACACTTTAGCAGGTGGCTGACTGAACTTGCGAACGTGGTATGTACGATCTCGGATGTCGAGGTAAAGGAACAAAAGCGTCGGTTGCTGCATGTGAGCACCGACCGCCATGTGATGTGAATTGAATTGCCATAAACAGTGCCCAATATGCGATGGGCAACATGGAGTCAGGAATTGTAAAGATTTAAACCGAGCTTCCCCATCAACGAGATGGATATATGTGAAGGAGCATCGGCTTCGTTTCTCGTGCCTGCGAGGCGGTCACATGGCCAGGTCCTGTCGTGTGGACAATAAATGCCAAGTGTTTGGATGCCATGGAAGACATCATCGCCTACTGCACGAAGCTTTGAGTTCCTCTAGGAGGTCGTCACAGCCAGTGGATGATCCCGCTAGAGATGTAAGACGGACACCGCAGCCAGCGGATTTGAACGACAGTGCCGGCCGAACGACAAGCGGCACCAGCAAGGAATTTGAGTTGTGTCGCCCCAAGGAGAACGCGTCTACTGTTTCGCATATTACCTGTAACACGATTTGAAGAATGTGAATTCAGTTCAAAACTTGAGTCTGCCGATGCAAAGCTTGCGTCGAGGTGATGTTCAAGGAACTATGAAGAATGCGCGTCTGCCAATGGAGCCGTACAGCAATGTGGTGCCAAAACTTCTTATTGGACTATAACAATATCGACAAGCTTTGGTACCTGCCGCATTTTGGAGTTGTAAATCCAAACAAACCAGAGAAACTTCGTCTGGTTTTCGACGCGGCAGCGAAAGTGGGCGACGTATCGCTGAATTCAGCACTGGAGAAGGGTCCACAGCACTACAAGCCACTGCCAGCCGTGCTTTTCCACTTTAGGGAAGGCGCAGTAGGAGTTTGCGGAGACATCAAGGAGATGTTTCATCAGGTGTTGATACAGCCACAGGACAGATGCGCGCAGCGGTTTCTGTGGCGAGACGGAGATGATCAACGGGATCCAGACGTATACGAAATTGTTGTGATGACGTTCGGCGCAGCATGCTCGCCAAGTGCAGCGCATTATGTGAAGACCATAAATGCGCTAGAATACCAACACACGGATCCACGTGCGGTGAAAGCAATTACTGAGTACCACTACGTGGACGACTATGTGGACAGCTTCATGACAGAAGCGGAAGCAGTAGCCGTGTCAACACGGGTGAGAGAAAGTTCGACTTATGCCAATTTGCTTCCAGCTCACCATCCGTGATCGACGCCTTGGGCCAACATGTGGCAGCTAAGGATGTCGGATGGCGTGACGCTGAGGAAAAGATACTAGGAATGTACTGGCAGCCAGCCACGGATGACTTCAAATTCAATGTGAAGTTTCACAAAGTACCGAGCAACGTGCTGAATGGTAAACGAATCCCCACCAAGAGGGAGTTCCTGAGTCTGATCATGTCTACATTTAATCCTTTGGGATTTTTATCCAGTTATATGATTACCGCCAAATTGCTGTTGAGAGAGATTTGGCGACGAGAAATTAAGTGGGATGAACCACTACCGGATGGAATCAGCGGCGCCTTCGAGAAGTGGCGCCAAGAGATAGTCAACGTGGAGAAATTTTGATGTCCACGCTATTACTTCGGCCCAGGAGTAATAGGAGATACGTAACTACACGTATTTGTAGATGCAAGTCAATCTGCGTTTGCCGCAGTGGCCTACTGGAGGGTCACTAGCGAGGATGGAATACGAGTATCTTTCGTGTGTGCCAAGACGAAATGTGCTCCAATGAGAACCATGTCGAATTCTCAACTGGAACTGGAACATCGCTATCAGCGATATCACCGATATCTGGATAAGCAGTACGCACCGCCGATACAACCAATTTGTCGGCAATCGAGTGGCAGAGATTCTGGAGTCTACGGATATTGCACAGTGGCGATGGGTACCAACAGCCAAAAACGCAGCAGAGAACGCAACACGGCCACAATCCAAGGTGGATTTCGGCCAAGGGTCCCGATGGCTGAACGGGCCCACGTTTTTGCGAGAGCCAACCAACCGTTGGCCGCAGCCAGCGGCACAACACGATACCTTCGATGACGAAGAAGAGATGCCGAGTGAGTTTGCGCTGGTCGCTGCAAACAACTTTTGTCTTTCATTTCAGAGATTTTCGAGCTACAACCGATTGTTGAGAACCACTGCCTGGGTACAGAGATTCATACGACTGTGCCGTGGACAGTGGGAGCAGCTCGAATGTTACGGCCTCACAGCTGCTGAATGTGAAGACGCGGAGTACTTGTTAATACGACGATCACAATGTGAGGCATTCCCGGACGAAATGCGGGCCGCGTATAACAAAGAGACAGTCGTTGGACGAAGCGACATACGAGGATTGGCGCCCTATCTGGATGAATATGGAATCTTGCGAGCTTATGGTCGAGTGGGCGCAGCTCTATACATGCCATATAGCGCAAGACGGCCGGTTATACTATCGCATCGGCATCCATTATCCGAGCTAGTGGTGCACCATTACCATGTGAAGATGAAGCATCAAAATCTGGATGCAACTATAAGCGAGATTCGAACCAAATTCTGGGTGACGAATCTGCGACGGCTTCTGCAGAAGATAGTTTACGCATGTGCCACATGCAAGTTACAACGGGCGCAGCCAGCGCCGCCTATAATGGATCCATTGCCTGAGGACCGCTTAGAAGCCAATTGATGGCCATTTAAATATACTGGACTGGATTATTTCGGACCACTACTTGTGACGGCTGGACGCCGTAAGGAAAAGCGATGGGTCGCCTTGCTTACATGTTTGACGACAAGGGCGATTCATTTGGAGTTGGCGCATGACTTGTCGACCGACTCGTGCATAATTGCTATGAGAAATTTTCTATGTCGACGCGGGCCAGTAGTTAGACTGCGCAGCGACAATGGAAAGAACTTCATTGGGCCGAACGAGAGGCCAAGAAGTTCACTGAAGTTTTCGATCCAGAGAAGGTTCAGGATGAAATGTCGACCAAAGGGATCGAATGGCTCTTCAACTGCCCAGCGAATCCATCCGAAGGCGGAGTAAGGGAGTGAATGGTGCAGTGTGTCAAGCGAGTTCTGCGACACACACTAAAGGAGATGGCGCCTAAGGAGCATGTATAGCAGAGTTTCCTGATAGATGCAGAGAATGTTGTGAATTCTCGTCCACTTACACATTTGCCAGTTGCAGTGGACCAGGAAGCTCCTCTGACGCCGAACGATTTGCTGAAAGGAGCAGCAAACTTGCTGGATATGCCCAGCATCGATGGACAGGTGCCCGAGAGATGCGCTACGAGGAAGCAACGGCGTATAGCGCGCCTGATGAGAGATCGATTCTGGAAGATATGGGTGCAAGAGCCTACGCTTGTGCGCCGCGAGAAATGGTGCCGGAGCACCGAGCCGATGCACGACGCAGCTACGCCACGCAGGGAGTGGCGAAAGGGCATCGTGGAAGAAGTCTACACTGGAGTCGATGGAGTACCCCGACGTGCTAGTGTACGCGTTACTGATCGCAACCGCGACCAAGTGATAATGCGTCCCGTCTCCAAATTGGCTATTTTGGATGTGAGAGCAGCAGCTGCTTCACGGGGGAGGGGATGTCGCGGGACGAATTAAGAATCGAATAGTAACGTAGTTATAGTATTTATCGATAGTCGAAAGAGCATTGGAATGTGCATTTGGTATTGTATTTCCCCACCGTGCTGGTCACACCTTTATGTATAAAAGCGCTCGTATTGGAATTTGAGTGTCTTGTCGTGAGCACGCGGAATGGGAGGAAGTCACTGCGGTATGAACTAAGTTGTATTCTGTATTGTACTAAGCTGTATTTTCTACAGAATAAAATACTACTATTTTCCATCGTCGTCAACCTTGAGTATTCTGAGCAACATCCCTTCCGTAGACGATTAACGTTTTCTTTTATTCGCAGACCACATGTACGGCGTTTCGCTTATTCGCCGTTAACGTGAACTTGGAGTCTGCAAGGGCAACTTGCGCTGAAGATCCGACGTGGTGCAGCAGTTGAATCTGCAGTGTATGTGTGCTGGTGCTGACCACTACGCAACACAGGCCAAGGGCTTCCACCCCAGCTAGAGAGTTGTCAGATTTTCTGGGTCGAAAGTTGATGATGCCAACCCAACATTCACCCAGAAGAAGCCCCCGATTGAGCGACATGGAACAGACGACCACCGCAGGAGCCGCCGTGCGAACGGAGACACCTACGGTGCAGACAGCGTCTGCTGAGCTGCAACCACGACACACACCCAGCACAGTGTCTGCAGGTATGAGTGTGCAGGTTGCCACTGGGAGTACCACCGCAAAGACGGTGACGAAGGAAGTATGCGAACAAGCCAGTAGCAAGACTGGAGAAGCGCACTCCAGCGATTCCCAAGTTGCGAGCCTAATGCAGAGGATCGCCGCCTTGGAGAAAGAACTACAGCGTGCAACGGGGAATCAAGTGCATGTAAGCACCGCAAGTGATCCCGTTGGATCTATCAATGTTGGAATGAGTAGTCCAAGCACTACGCTGCCGCCATCTTTGAGTGGAAATTTGACGTTGCCTATGAGCGCAAATCAACCGTTGCAAAGTACTGCAATTGTGGAGCCAGCATTGAGTGGAAATGTACCGTTGCCTTTGAGTGAAGAATTGCCGCTACAAACTAACGGAATTGTGTCGACATCTTTGAGTGGAAACTTGCCGCCATATTTGTGCGCGTCGTCTATGCATGGAATATTGCCCCAGCATCTAATTGTTATGTGACCACAAGCCACGCAAGGCCATACTGCGCGGGGCAAACAGCAGTTGGATGTGCGTCAACGCATGTGAGCCCAAGGGAGGCTATGGGGCCAGCGCCATCAACTGTAGTCTGCGGGTCTATGACGCCGACGATGAGGACGACACGCAAATTACCGGATCTTCCTGAGTTTGGAGGCCAGCCTGAAGACTGGCCCATATTCTTCCACCCATATACAGAAACATCTGCAGCATATGGCTGTACGGATTTGGAGAATCTCTGCTTATCCACCCAAGCAACGTGAACGCCGTAGTGGAGCAGCTTCGCTTCAGGTATGGGCGACCGGAACAGCTCATACGAAGCCAGCTTCAAAGCGTACGTAAGGTGCAACAAATACAGGAGCACCACTTGACGAAGATCATACCGTTCGCTACACACGTGAGCAATCTGGCAGCCTTTCTACAGTCAATCCCTAATGGGGAGCAGCATTTGGGAAACCCCACCCTAATTGAGGAACTGGTCACCAAATTGCCAACAGGCAGAAGATTGGAATGTGCCAGGTTCGCTGCAACATTGAATACTTACCCGACGGTCGTACACTTTAGCAGGTGGCTGACTGAACTTGCGAACGTGGTATGTACGATCTCGGATGTCGAGGTAAAGGAACAAAAGCGTCGGTTGCTGCATGTGAGCACCGACCGCCAGGATGTGAATTGCCATAAACAGTGCCCAATATGCGATGGGCAACATGGAGTCAGGAATTGTAAAGATTTAAACCGAGCTTCCCCATCAACGAGATGGATATATGTGAAGGAGCATCGGCTTCGTTACTCGTGCCTGCGAGGCGGTCACATGGCCAGGTCCTGTCGTGTGGACAATAAATGCCAAGTGTTTGGATGCCATGGAAGACATCATCGCCTACTGCACGAAGCTTTGAGTTCCTCTAGGAGGTCGTCACAGCCAGTGGATGATCCCGCTAGAGATGTAAGACGGACACCGCAGCCAGCGGATTTGAACGACAGTGCCGGCCGAACGACAAGCGGCACCAGCAAGGAATTTGAGTTGTGTCGCCCCAAGGAGAACGCGTCTACTGTTTCGCATATTACCTGTAACACGATTTGAAGAATGTGAATTCAGTTCAAAACTTGAGTCTGCCGATGCAAAGCTTGCGTCGAGGTGATGTTCAAGGAACTATGAAGAATGCGCGTCTGCCAATGGAGCCGTACAGCAATGTGGTGCCAAAACTTCTTATTGGACTATAACAATATCGACAAGCTTTGGTACCTGCCGCATTTTGGAGTTGTAAATCCAAACAAACCAGAGAAACTTCGTCTGGTTTTCGACGCGGCAGCGAAAGTGGGCGACGTATCGCTGAATTCAGTACTGGAGAAGAGTTCACAGCACTACAAGCCACTGCCAGCCGTGCTTTTCCACTTTAGGGAAGGCGCAGTAGGAGTCATCAGGTGTTGATACAGCCACAGGACAGATGCGCGCAGCGGTTTCTGTGGCGAGACGGAGATGATCAACGGGATCCAGACGTATACGAAATTGTTGTGATGACGTTCGGCGCAGCATGCTCGCCAAGTGCAGCGCATTATGTGAAGACCATAAATGCGCTAGAATACCAACACACGGATCCACGTGCGGTGAAAGCAATTACTGAGTACCACTACGTGGACGACTATGTGGACAGCTTCATGACAGAAGCGGAAGCAGTAGCCGTGTCAACACGGGTGAGAGAAAGTTCGACTTATGCCAATTTGCTTCCAGCTCACCATCCGTGATCGACGCCTTGGGCCAACATGTGGCAGCTAAGGATGTCGGATGGCGTGTGACGCTGAGGAAAAGATACTAGGAATGTACTGGCAGCCAGCCACGGATGACTTCAAATTCAATGTGAAGTTTCACAAAGTACCGAGCAACGTGCTGAATGGTAAACGAATCCCCACCAAGAGGGAGTTCCTGAGTCTGATCATGTCTACATTTAATCCTTTGGGATTTTTATCCAGTTATATGATTACCGCCAAATTGCTGCTGAGAGAGATTTGGCGACGAGAAATTAAGTGGGATGAACCACTACCGGATGGAATCAGCGGCGCCTTCGAGAAGTGGCGCCAAGAGATAGTCAACGTGGAGAAATTTCGATGTCCACGCTTTTACTTCGGCCCAGGAGTAATAGGAGATACGTAACTACACGTATTTGTAGATGCAAGTCAATCTGCGTTTGCCGCAGTGGCCTACTGGAGGGTCACTAGCGAGGATGGAATACGAGTATCTTTCGTGTGTGCCAAGACGAAATGTGCTCCAATGAGAACCATGTCGAATTCTCAACTGGAACTGCAAGCTGCCGTTCTAGGAACAAAGTTGATGACTACTGTGAAGCAGGAACACAGCATCGCTATCAGCGATATCACCGATATCTGGATAAGTAGTACGCACAGCCGATACAACCAATTTGTCGGCAATCGAGTGGCAGAGATTCTGGAGTCTACGGATATTGCACAGTGGCGATGGGTACCAACAGCCAAAAACGCAGCAGAGAACGCAACACGGCCACAATCCAAGGTGGATTTCGGCCAAGGGTCCCGATGGCTGAACGGGCCCACGTTTTTGCGAGAGCCAACCAACCGTTGGCTGCAGCCAGCGGCACAACACGATACCTTCGATGACGAAGAAGAGATGCCGAGTGAGTTTGCGCTGGTCGCTGCAAACAACTTTTGTCTTTCATTTCAGAGATTTTCGAGCTACAACCGATTGTTGAGAACCACTGCCTGGGTACAGAGATTCATACGACTGTGCCGTGGACAGTGGGAGCAGCTCGAATGTTACGGCCTCACAGCTGCTGAATGTGAAGACGCGGAGTACTTGTTAATACGACGATCACAATGTGAGGCATTCCCGGACGAAATGCGGGCCGCGTATAACAAAGAGACAGTCGTTGGACGAAGCGACATACGAGGATTGGCGCCCTATCTGGATGAATATGGAATCTTGCGAGCTTATGGTCGAGTGGGCGCAGCTCTATGCATGCCATATAGCGCAAGACGGCCGGTTATACTATCGCATCGGCATCCATTATCCGAGCTAGTGGTGCACCATTACCATGTGAAGATGAAGCATCAAAATCTGGATGCAACTATAAGCGAGATTCGAACCAAATTCTTGGTGACGAATCTGCGACGGCTTCTGCAGAAGATAGTTTACGCATGTGCCACATGCAAGTTACAACGGGCGCAGCCAGCGCCGCCTATAATGGATCCATTGCCTGAGGACCGCTTAGAAGCCAATTGATGGCCATTTAAATATACTGGACTGGATTATTTCGGACCACTACTTGTGACGGCTGGACGCCGTAAGGAAAAGCGATGGGTCGCCTTGCTTACATGTTTGACGACAAGGGCGATTCATTTGGAGTTGGCGCATGACTTGTCGACCGACTCGTGCATAATTGCTATGAGAAATTTTCTATGTCGACGCGGGCCAGTAGTTAGACTGCGCAGCGACAATGGAAAGAACTTCATTGGGCCGAACGAGAGGCCAAGAAGTTCACTGAAGTTTTCGATCCAGAGAAGGTTCAGGATGAAATGTCGACCAAAGGGATCGAATGGCTCTTCAACTGCCCAGCAAATCCATCCGAAGGCGGAGTAAGGGAGTGAATGGTGCAGTGTGTCAAGCGAGTTCTGCGACACACACTAAAGGAGATGGCGCCTAAGGAGCATGTATTGCAGAGTTTCCTGATAGAAGCAGAGAATGTTGTGAATTCTCGTCCACTTACACATTTGCCAGTTGCAGTGGACCAGGAAGCTCCTCTGACGCCGAACGATTTGCTGAAAGGAGCAGCAAACTTGCTGGATATGCCCAGCATCGATGGACAGGTGCCCGAGAGATGCGCTACGAGGAAGCAGTGGCGTATAGCGCGCCTGATGAGAGATCGATTCTGGAAGATATGGGTGCAAGAGCCTACGCTTGTGCGCCGCGAGAAATGGTGCCGGAGCACCGAGCCGATGCACGACGCAGCTACGCCACGCAGGGAGTGGCGAAAGGGCATCGTGGAAGAAGTCTACACTGGAGTCGATGGAGTACCCCGACGTGCTAGTGTACGCGTTACTGATCGCAACCGCGACCAAGTGATAATGCGTCCCGTCTCCAAATTGGCTATTTTGGATGTGAGAGCAGCAGCTGCTTCACGGGGGAGGGGATGTCGCGGGACGAATTAAGAATCGAATAGTAACGTAGTTATAGTATTTATCGATAGTCGAAAGAGCATTGGAATGTGCATTTGGTATTGTATTTCCCCACCGTGCTGGTCACACCTTTATGTATAAAAGCGCTCGTATTGGAATTTGAGTGTCTTGTCGTGAGCACGCGGAATGGGAGGAAGTCACTGCGGTATGAACTAAGTTGTATTCTGTATTGTACTAAGCTGTATTTTCTACAGAATAAAATACTACTATTTTCCATCGTCGTCAACCTTGAGTATTCTGAGCAACATCCCTTCCGTAGACGATTAACGTTTTCTTTTATTCGCAGACCACATGTACGGCGTTTCGCTTATTCGCCGTTAACGTGAACTTGGAGTCTGCAAGGGCAACTTGCGCTGAAGATCCGACGTGGTGCAGCAGTTGAATCTGCAGTGTATGTGTGCTGGTGCTGACCACTACGCAACACAGGCCAAGGGCTTCCACCCCAGCTAGAGAGTTGTCAGATTTTCTGGGTCGAAAGTTGATGATGCCAACCCAACATTCACCCAGAAGAAGCCCCCGATTGAGCGACATGGAACAGACGACCACCGCAGGAGCCGCCGTGCGAACGGAGACACCTACGGTGCAGACAGCGTCTGCTGAGCTGCAACCACGACACACACCCAGCACAGTGTCTGCAGGTATGAGTGTGCAGGTTGCCACTGGGAGTACCACCGCAAAGACGGTGACGAAGGAAGTATGCGAACAAGCCAGTAGCAAGACTGGAGAAGCGCACTCCAGCGATTCCCAAGTTGCGAGCCTAATGCAGAGGATCGCCGCCTTGGAGAAAGAACTACAGCGTGCAACGGGGAATCAAGTGCATGTAAGCACCGCAAGTGATCCCGTTGGATCTATCAATGTTGGAATGAGTAGTCCAAGCACTACGCTGCCGCCATCTTTGAGTGGAAATTTGACGTTGCCTATGAGCGCAAATCAACCGTTGCAAAGTACTGCAATTGTGGAGCCAGCATTGAGTGGAAATGTACCGTTGCCTTTGAGTGAAGAATTGCCGCTACAAACTAACGGAATTGAGTCGACATCTTTGAGTGGAAACTTGCCGCCATATTTGTGCGCGTCGTCTATGCATGGAATATTGCCTCCAGCATCTAATTGTTATGTGACCACAAGCCACGCAAGGCCATACTGCGCGGGGCAAACAGCAGTTGGATGTGCGTCAACGCATGTGAGCCCAAGGGAGGCTATGGGGCCAGCGCCATCAACTGTAGTCTGCGGGTCTATGACGCCGACGATGAGGACGACACACAAATTACCGGATCTTCCTGAGTTTGGAGGCCAGCCTGAAGACTGGCCCATATTCTTCCACCCATATACAGAAACATCTGCAGCATATGGCTGTACGGATTTGGAGAATAACCTGCGATTGCTGAAGGCATTGAAGGATGAAGCACGCGACACTGTGAAGTCTCTGCTTATCCACCCAAGCAACGTGAACGCCGTAGTGGAGCAGCTTCGCTTCAGGTATGGGCGACCGTAACAGCTCATACGAAGCCAGCTTCAAAGCGTACGTAAGGTGCAACAAATACAGGAGCACCACTTGACGAAGATCATACCGTTCGCTACACACGTGAGCAATCTGGCAGCCTTTCTACAGTCAATCCCTAATGGGGAGCAGCATTTGGGAAACCCCACCCTAATTGAGGAACTGGTCACCAAATTGCCAACATGCAGAAGATTGGAATGTGCCAGGTTCGCTGCAACATTGAATACTTACCCGACGGTCGTACACTTTAGCAGGTGGCTGACTGAACTTGCGAACGTGGTATGTACGATCTCGGATGTCGAGGTAAAGGAACAAAAGCGTCGGTTGCTGCATGTGAGCACCGACCGCCAGGATGTGAATTGCCATAAACAGTGCCCAATATGCGATGGGCAACATGGAGTCAGGAATTGTAAAGATTTAAACCGAGCTTCCCCATCAACGAGATGGATATATGTGAAGGAGCATCGGCTTCGTTTCTCGTGCCTGCGAGGCGGTCACATGGCCAGGTCCTGTCGTGTGGACAATAAATGCCAAGTGTTTGGATGCCATGGAAGACATCATCGCCTACTGCACGAAGCTTTGAGTTCCTCTAGGAGGTCGTCACAGCCAGTGGATGATCCCGCTAGAGATGTAAGACGGACACCGCAGCCAGCGGATTTGAACGACAGTGCCGGCCGAACGACAAGCGGCACCAGCAAGGAATTTGAGTTGTGTGGCCCCAAGGAGAACGCGTCTACTGTTTCGCATATTACCTGTAACACGATTTGAAGAATGTGAATTCAGTTCAAAACTTGAGTCTGCCGATGCAAAGCTTGCGTCGAGGTGATGTTCAAGGAACTATGAAGAATGCGCGTCTGCCAATGGAGCCGTACAGCAATGTGGTGCCAAAACTTCTTATTGGACTATAACAATATCGACAAGCTTTGGTACCTGCCGCATTTTGGAGTTGTGAATCCAAACAAACCAGAGAAACTTCGTCTGGTTTTCGACGCGGCAGCGAAAGTGGGCGACGTATCGCTGAATTCAGCACTGGAGAAGGGTCCACAGCACTACAAGCCACTGCCAGCCGTGCTTTTCCACTTTAGGGAAGGCGCAGTAGGAGTTTGCGGAGACATCAAGGAGATGTTTCATCAGGTGTTGATACAGCCACAGGACAGATACGCGCAGCGGTTTCTGTGGCGAGACGGAGATGATCAACGGGATCCAGACGTATACGAAATTGTTGTGATGACGTTCGGCGCAGCATGCTCGCCAAGTGCAGCGCATTATGTGAAGACCATAAATGCGCTAGAATACCAACACACGGATCCACGTGCGGTGAAAGCAATTACTGAGTACCACTACGTGGACGACTATGTGGACAGCTTCATGACAGAAGCGGAAGCAGTAGCCGTGTCAACACGGGTGAGAGAAAGTTCGACTTATGCCAATTTGCTTCCAGCTCACCATCCGTGATCGACGCCTTGGGCCAACATGTGGCAGCTAAGGATGTCGGATGGCGTGACGCTGAGGAAAAGATACTAGGAATGTACTGGCAGCCAGCCACGGATGACTTCAAATTCAATGTGAAGTTTCACAAAGTACCGAGCAACGTGCTGAATGGTAAACGAATCCCCACCAAGAGGGAGTTCCTGAGTCTGATCATGTCTACATTTAATCCTTTGGGATTTTTATCCAGTTATATGATTACCGCCAAATTGCTGCTGAGAGAGATTTGGCGACGAGAAATTAAGTGGGATGAACCACTACCGGATGGAATCAGCGGCGCCTTCGAGAAGTGGCGCCAAGAGATAGTCAACGTGGAGAAATTTCGATGTCCACGCTTTTACTTCGGCCCAGGAGTAATAGGAGATACGTAACTACACGTATTTGTAGATGCAAGTCAATCTGCGTTTGCCGCAGTGGCCTACTGGAGGGTCACTAGCGAGGATGGAATACGAGTATCTTTCGTGTGTGCCAAGTCGAAATGTGCTCCAATGAGAACCATGTCGAATTCTCAACTGGAACTGCAAGTTGCCGTTCTAGGAACAAAGTTGATGACTACTGTGAAGCAGGAACACAGCATCGCTATCAGCGATATCACCGATATCTGTATAAGCAGTACGCACCGCCGATACAACCAATTTGTCGGCAATCGAGTGGCAGATGGACCAATTGATGGCCATTTAAATATACTGGACTGGATTATTTCGGACCACTACTTGTGACGGCTGGACGCCGTAAGGAAAAGCGATGGGTCGCCTTGCTTACATGTTTGACGACAAGGGCGATTCATTTGGAGTTGGCGCATGACTTGTCGACCGACTCGTGCATAATTGCTATGAGAAATTTTCTATGTCGACGCGGGCCAGTAGTTAGACTGCGCAGCGACAATGGAAAGAACTTCATTGGGCCGAACGAGAGGCCAAGAAGTTCACTGAAGTTTTCGATCCAGAGAAGGTTCAGGATGAAATGTCGACCAAAGGGATCGAATGGCTCTTCAACTGCCCAGCGAATCCATCCGAAGGCGGAGTAAGGGAGTGAATGGTGCAGTGTGTCAAGCGAGTTCTGCGACACACACTAAAGGAGATGGCGCCTAAGGAGCATGTATTGCAGAGTTTCCTGATAGAAGCAAAGAATGTTGTGAATTCTCGTCCACTTACACATTTGCCAGTTGCAGTGGACCAGGAAGCTCCTCTGACGCCGAACGATTTGCTGAAAGGAGCAGCAAACTTGCTGGATATGCCCAGCATCGATGGACAGGTGCCCGAGAGATGCGCTACGAGGAAGAAGTGGCGTATAGCGCGCCTGATGAGAGATCGATTCTGGAAGATATGGGTGCAAGAGCCTACGCTTGTGCGCCGCGAGAAATGGTGCCGGAGCACCGAGCCGATGCACGACGCAGCTACGCCACGCAGGGAGTGGCGAAAGGGCATGGTGGAAGAAGTCTACACTGGAGTCGATGGAGTACCCCGACGTGCTAGTGTACGCGTTACTGATCGCAACCGCGACCAAGTGATAATGCGTCCCGTCTCCAAATTGGCTATTTTGGATGTGAGAGCAGCAGCTGCTTCACGGGGGAGGGGATGTCGCGGGACGAATTAAGAATCGAATAGTAACGTAGTTATAGTATTTATCGATAGTCGAAAGAGCATTGGAATGTGCATTTGGTATTGTATTTCCCCACCGTGCTGGTCACACCTTTATGTATAAAAGCGCTCGTATTGGAATTTGAGTGTCTTGTCGTGAGCACGCGGAATGGGAGGAAGTCACTGCGGTATGAACTAAGTTGTATTCTGTATTGTACTAAGCTGTATTTTCTACAGAATAAAATACTACTATTTTCCATCGTCGTCAACCTTGAGTATTCTGAGCAACATCCCTTCCGTAGACGATTAACGTTTTCTTTTATTCGCAGACCACATGTACGGCGTTTCGCTTATTCGCCGTTAACGTGAAACTGGAATCTGCAAGGGCAACTTGCGCTGGAGATCCGACGTGGTGCAGCAGTTGAATCTGCAGTGTATGTGTGCTGGTGCTGACCACTACGCAACACAGGCCAAGGGCTTCCACCCCAGCTAGAGAGTTGTCAGATTTTCTGGGTCGAAAGTTGATGATGCCAACCCAACATTCACCCAGAAGAAGCTCCCGATTGAGCGACATTGAACAGACGACCACCGCAGGAGCCGCCGTGCGAACGGAGACACCTACGGTGCAGACAGCATCTGCTGAGCTGCAACCACGACACACACCCAGCACAGTGTCTGCAGGTATGAGTGTGCAGGTTGCCACTAAGAGTACCACCGCAAAGACGGTGACGAAGGAAGTATGCGAACAAGCCAGTAGCAAGACTGGAGAAGCGCACTCCAGCGATTCCCAAGTTGCGAGCCTAATGCAGAGGATCGCCGCCTTGGAGAAAGAACTACAGCGTGCAACGGGGAATCAAGTGCATGTAAGCACCGCAAGTGATCCCGTTGGACCTATCAATGTTGGAATGAGTAGTCCAAGCACTACGCTGCCGCCATCTTTGAGTGGAAATTTGACGTTGCCTATGAGCGCAAATCAACCGTTGCAAAGTACTGCAATTGTGGAGCCAGCATTGAGTGGAAATGTACCGTTGCCTTTGAGTGAAGAATTGCCGCTACAAACTAACGGAATTGAGTCGACATCTTTGAGTGGAAACTTGCCGCCATATTTGTGCGCGTCGTCTATGCATGGAATATTGCCTCCAGCATCTAATTGTTATGTGACCACAAGCCACGCAAGGCCATACTGCGCGGGGCAAACAGCAGTTGGATGTGCGTCAACGCATGTGAGCCCAAGGGAGGCTATGGGGCCAGCGCCATCAACTGTAGTCTGCGGGTCTATGACGCCGACGATGAGGACGACACACAAATTACCGGATCTTCCTGAGTTTGGAGGCCAGCCTGAAGACTGGCCCATATTCTTCCACCCATATACAGAAACATCTGCAGCATATGGCTGTACGGATTTGGAGAATAACCTGCGATTGCTGAAGGCATTGAAGGATGAAGCACGCGACACTGTGAAGTCTTTGCTTATCCACCCAAGCAACGTGAACGCCGTAGTGGAGCAGCTTCGCTTCAGGTATGGGCGACCGGAACAGCTCATACGAAGCCAGCTTCAAAGCGTACGTGAGGTGCAACAAATACAGGAGCACCACTTGACGAAGATCATACCGTTCGCTACACACGTGAGCAATCTGGCAGCCTTTCTACAGTCAATCCCTAATGGGGAGCAGCATTTGGGAAACCCCACCCTAATTGAGGAACTGGTCACCAAATTGCCAACAGGCAGAAGATTGGAATGTGCCAGGTTCGCTGCAACATTGAATACTTACCCGACGGTCGTACACTTTAGCAGGTGGCTGACTGAACTTGCGAACGTGGTATGTACGATCTCGGATGTCGAGGTAAAGGAACCAAAGCGTCGGTTGCTGCATGTGAGCACCGACCGCCAGGATGAGAATTGCCATAAACAGTGCCCAATATGCGATGGGCAACATGGAGTCAGGAATTGTAAAGATTTCAACCGAGCTTCCCCATAAACGAGATGGATATATGTGAAGGAGCATCGGCTTCGTTTCTCGTGCCTGCAAGGCGGTCACATGGCCAGGTCCTGTCGTGTGGACAATAAATGCCAAGTGTTTGGATGCCATGGAAGACATCATCGCCTACTGCACGAAGCTTTGAGTTCCTCTAGGAGGTCGTCACAGCCAGTGGATGATCCCGCTAGAGATGTAAGACGGACACCGCAGCCAGCGGATTTGAACGACAGTGCCGGCCGAACGACAAGCGGCACCAGCAAGGAATTTGAGTTGTGTCGCCCCAAGGAGAACGCGTCTACTGTTTCGCATATTACCTGTAACACGATTTGAAGAATGTGAATTCAGTTCAAAACTTGAGTCTGCCGATGCAAAGCTTGCGTCGAGGTGATGTTCAAGGAACTATGAAGAATGCGCGTCTGCCAATGGAGCCGTACAGCAATGTGGTGCCAAAACTTCTTTGTTGGACTATAACAATATCGACAAGCTTTGGTACCTGCCGCATTTTGGAGTTGTGAATCCAAACAAACCAGAGAAACTTCGTCTGGTTTTCGACGCGGCAGCGAAAGTGGGCGACGTATCGCTGAATTCAGCACTGGAGAAGGGTCCACAGCACTACAAGCCACTGCCAGCCGTGCTTTTCCACTTTAGGGAAGGCGCAGTAGGAGTTTGCGGAGACATCAAGGAGATGTTTCATCAGGTGTTGATACAGCCACAGGACAGATGCGCGCAGCGGTTTCTGTGGCGAGACGGAGATGATCAACGGGATCCAGACGTATACGAAATCGTTGTGATGACGTTCGGCGCAGCATGCTCGCCAAGTGCAGCGCATTATGTGAAGACCATAAATGCGCTAGAATACCAACACACGGATCCACGTGCGGTGAAAGCAATTACTGAGTACCACTACGTGGACGACTATGTGGACAGCTTCATGACAGAAGCGGAAGCAGTAGCCGTGTCAACACGGGTGAGAGAAAGTTCGACTAATGCCAATTTGCTTCCAGCTCACCATCCGTGATCGACGCCTTGGGCCAACATGTGGCAGCTAAGGATGTCGGATGGCGTGACGCTGAGGAAAAGATACTAGGAATGTACTGGCAGCCAGCCACGGATGACTTCAAATTCAATGTGAAGTTTCACAAAGTACCGAGCAACGTGCTGAATGGTAAATGAATCCCCACCAAGAGGGAGTTCCTGAGTCTGATCATGTCTACATTTAATCCTTTGGGATTTTTATCCAGTTATATGATTACCGCCAAATTGCTGTTGAGAGAGATTTAGGCGACGAGAAACTAAGTGGGATGAACCACTACCGGATGGAATCAGCGGCGCCTTCGAGAAGTGGCGCCAAGAGATAGCCAAACGTGGAGAAATTCTCGATGTCCACGCTTTTACTTCTGGCCCAGGAGTAATAGGAGATACGCAACTACACGTCATTTGTAGATGCAAGTCAATCTGCGTTTGCCGCAGTGGCCTACTGGAGGGTCACTAGCGAGGAGCGGAACACGAGTATCTTTCGTGTGTGCCAAGACGAAATGTGCTCCAATGAGAACCATGTCGAATTCTCAACTGGAACTGGAACATCGCTATCAGCGATATCACCGATATCTGGATAAGCAGTACGCACCGCCGATACAACCAATTTGTCGGCAATCGAGTGGCAGAGATTCTGGAGTCTACGGATATTGCACAGTGGCGATGGGTACCAACAGCCAAAAACGCAGCAGAGAACGCAACACGGCCACAATCCAAGGTGGATTTCGGCCA
>JAWNLD010000164.1:0-39876 GCA_035041545.1 Drosophila colorata
TCCTTTGCTGTTATCTTCATAAATCCTACATAATCAATGTGAAACGTGCTCAGCGGCTTGTCTCCTTTATCAATGCAGTGTACAAAATCTTCTTGTTTGCCGAACTTGTTACACTCAACCAGTCATACACTCAATGCAGTTCGAGATTAATTCGGTAACTTTTTTCTCCATGTGAGCAAAACTGTGAGCATTCCTGATTATTTCCTTCTCCATTCATTTTGGCACAAGCAACTTGATAAATTATTCTCAAAACTTAGAGTCGTTCTTCTTTTGTACTCATATATCGATACCAAATAAAATAATAAGAATCGATGCTTTGCACCATTCATATTCACTATTCACTATTCATATATAACAGCATATTCGATAATAACAGTTAATCTTTCAAACTTAATAATAAAATTAATAATATTCCGCGATAGAATCCGCCCCCTAGTGTTGAGTCTCGGTCTCAACACGATAATTCTTGTCGCGGGCTGTGATTTGCAGTCTGCAAAGGCTGCTGACAGGTCTGCGGTAAATGTTACTTAACGTTTTCACCCCAGCCACACGCACCACTTTGTCTTCCCCAGTGAAAGTCCTTAGCACCATTCCCTGGGATCAATTTCCTCTAGGCATTGGACCTTTTATGACGACGATTTCGCCAGTACATAGATTTTCGCAGTCCTTTGTCCATTTTGGATCAATGTTGGCAAATACTGTTTTAGGAGCCGTTTCCAGAAGCACTCGATCAATAGGTGAGTTGCTTTCCATGTGCGCTTTTCAAAAGTTACTGCGTTATGGCACGGAGCATGAATGCTTACGCTTTGCTGAAGAATTATGTCATTTGGGCATAATCCAATTCCATCATCAGGATCGTCTGACTCCAGAAAATATGGCCGACTGTTGGCCAAGTTTTCTGCTTCGCAAAACACTGTGCATAGAGTCTCATCAGTTGGATTCGTGTTTACAGATAGCATGGCCTCCAGAGTTCTCTTGACGCATCCAATTAGTTGTTCCCAACAGCCTCCAAAATTTGGAGCATTTGCTGGGATAATGTTCCAGCTTATTCCTTTGACAGCAAGTGTTGATTTTATAGTCTTTTAGTTGGGCTTCTCCAAAGCCTCTGCGTGCTGTATAGCACTACCTCGAAAATTTGTCCCATTATCTGACCATAGTGTATTTTTTTCACTTCGACGAGCCATCATTCGGTGCACTGCCTTAATACCTGAGTCGGTGTCCAGTGAATATCCAACTTCGATGTGAATTGCTCTTGTTGTCAAGCATGTGAATAAAACTCCGTATCGCTTCCGCAGTATTTTGGTATATCTGCCACTGCTGCCTTTTTCATCTTTTGTGAAGAACGGACCAAAAAAATCCACTCCTGCTGATGTAAACGGTTTTTTAAAGGTAGTAAATGTCTCTTTCGGCAGCCATCCCATTTGTGGCTGTAACGGTTTTACTTTTCTTCGTCTGCACCATAGACATTCGTTTATTAGTATTTTAATACGACTGTTCATTTAAGACATCCAGTAGTTCTGCTTAAGTCAATGTACTACCACCTTCACACCTGTGTGTTGAGCTTCGTGTATTCATGGTCACCATCCAATTCTGCTTCTTTTACGAAGAAAATCGTCTGAATCAACGTATAAGCAGTACTTTATCCAGATTTTTTGATTTTTGATTTCCAGATTTTTTGTCAATTTTGATGAATTTTAGGTAAGCATTTCAACACGTCTTTTGAACAGCTTTGTTCCAATATGTTTTGGCCCAGTTGGTTAACTTGCAGATCGGCTCATTGTATTTGAGTTTTAGATGCTTTTGCTTTTAAGTTTTCGACGAATCTGTTTATCCAACCAGTTGCTCGCAAAAGTTTCAAATATTTTGATACCCTCATTGCGAAACTTTCTAATACATGCCCTTTGTTTTTGGATAGCCATGGCTATTTCGATTTTTTCCGTATTTTTCTGCGGTGACCAGTCTTGCTCGTTGGCTTTCAGAAATTTTGGCCCTTTTATCCATTGCTCCAGTTTTTGTTTTTGGCAGATACCACGTGTAATAATGTCAGCGATGTTCTCATCTGTTGGGACCCAGTTCCATTCAGATTTCTTGGATTTCTCGCAGATCTCACTAATTCGATTAGCCGCAAAGGTTTCCATTCGTGCATCGCTGCTGATCCATGAATCTGTCCAGAAGAATCGCTTGTCGAAACGTATACCCATCTCACGCTCAATCATTTCCGCCAAACGACAACCTGTACCGCTGCCAATGTCTCCAGTTTTGGTATGCCAGTTTCAATATGCGACCTTTTACTGTTGTAAAGGTTCAATCTCAGAGGATCGTACACAGAACCTTTCGTTTTGTTTGCAGTACTTGCCCGTTTAATAGGTTATCGCTTTTACGTTGACGTTGAAAAACTTAGAAATTATCCCAAGGACCTTTTACAAGATATCTGGCTTATTGCTCAGCCGAATATTTGTAACAGGCCCATGTATCTGTTTTGGTATGCTTTGTATGACATCTGTATTATTTGAAATAAAGTTTCTAATTTCAAAATGTGCTGCTGCATGAATTTTTATTACGGCTTGTATGATTTTTACTGCTTCTGCTACCGCTGGTTTGGAATTCAGATAATCATCAGCATAATTTTTTTCGATGATTGCCCGAAAGGCTTCAGGCTCCGAAGTTTAGAACGGTTCAGTGTTGTGATATTTAACAAATTGCGCAATAATGTTGCGCCAAATATCATTGACTGCATTTGATAAGCTGTTGGCTCCTTTTCCATTTGCAAGTTTCTCCACAAGAAGCAATATGTTGCTGTGTAGTCGTTGTCAATTTTTACCTGGTTGAACAATTCTTTTATGTCCGCAGCATATGCCACTGGATACAAACGGAATCGCATTAATACGCCTACTATCGATGTAAGCCAGTATGGTCCATTGAGTAAATTTTGATTTAATTATGTACCGTTGCATTCCAGGTTTCTTTGGATTAATAACTACGAAGTTATTAACAGGAACCAGAGCTTTGGCGATTGGAAAATTTGCTGCTCTTTAAATTTTATGGCATATCCATTTGCAAGCAGTTTATCAATTTCCTTTTGATACGCATTACCCATATCTCGATTGCGCAGCAATTTCCCTTCAAGAAATTTTAACCTTTGCTCAGCCATTGTTGTGCTAATTGTTGTGAAATGCCAAAGCATTTCGATGTTGTCATCATTCCATGGTAACTTTGTTTTATAATAATCAGCTACTTTAACAATCGACGCAGATACTTTGTTGATGGCCAGTTGCTCGTCTACTGATTTAGTTTTATCCACTTTAGTTGCAGAGACACTACAGGCCTTCGCCATATGAATGGCAGCATTCAAAGTTTAATCCCGTTACATTTGTTTTTACAGGACCATGCATAACCCATCCAAGTTTCGTCTTTGGTCAGAATGGTTCATTTTTTCCCTATATTCCAACTTCTCGTGCTATACCCATGTCCAACATTGTAGTTGTGCTTCCTTCATCCAGGAACACAAGTATTTGTTTATCTGCTTTAGGCCCGTATAAAGTTACAGGCAACATTTTGAATAATCTGTTGATTACTTTCTTGTATGCATCCACTAAACTCCACTCTGTTTGTTGGTTCTGTGGACGTCTTTGGCTTGTGTAGCAAGCGATGATGGTATCGCTCACAATTGTCAATGTTGCACTTTACACGCTGCGTACATTGCCCCTTATGGAATTTCAGGCAACAATAACAGGTAGTACTTTTGTTTGCGAAGTCCCATATCCCTTTGACATCAACTGAAATAAATTTGCTATATTTGCCGAGAGTGTGTTTTTCTCTATCACATTCTGGGCATTTAGATTTTTCCCGATTGGCATTTCTTTATGGTTCTTTTTTTCTTGATACAAACTTGATTGTTGTTGAGTCCATTCGACAAAGGTATACAAGTCATATTCCCTTGGGGTTTAAGAACAATCCCCACTAACGGAGATAGCTCTCATCCAGTCGATCAATTTGCATTTCAAGAACTTTTTGCGTTTCGATAAATGTGGCCGTCAGCTAACTGGTGTGCAAGGGGACTAACGTGTGATTATTACTTGAATAATACGCGCCATATCTGCACACACTGTGAGAAGTGCGACTATACTCTCCTCGTGAGGGCGGCTGGAAGCAGGTCCTTGGTATGGTCATGTCTCTGCCAATCCAAGGTGGAATAGTATATGCCGATGGATTCATTACCGAGGGGGTGCTCGGCCATTAGTATGCGGACTCCCGATACCTGTCGCCCTCGAGTTTAATTTTTCGACCTCCCGCGGTAGACGGGCTATGCCGCGGGCGATATCCCCTTCCCGTTCACTTGTGGGATTCAAAATGAACCAAAATATTTCTAAAAAAAAGTGAGTCTGATGCGGCTCAAATAGCATCACCCCAGGCTTCAACCTGCACCTGCTGAATCTGACGAAAAGTCTCCGAAGCTCGGTTTGTCTTAGAAACCGAAAAATACTCATTTAGAGTCGACAGCGCCATCGTACAGTCGGATGGCGAGCAGTGTCAAGCTTGGTTTCATCGCGACTGATAGATCGTCACCTCTGACAGCAGAGCAAATGGCAACGGTAAAGACGGCGATCTTATCGTCCACCCTGACGTGTGTGACGCCAGGTGTGAAGCGAAAGTTCGACGATGTTGTGCCGGGAACGGATTGGCTCATGCTTGTCTGCTACGACAACAACGCAGTCGAGTGGGTGAGGGCGAACTTCAGCCATATCAAGGCCTGCAGTTCGCTCGAAATTGAGCTGTTCCCCCGGGCGCACCTCATCCGAGGTTAGTTCGCCAACAGCCTCGAGCTACCCAACGAGACGGTTCTGGCGCACATTGCTGCCCAGAAAGACTTCAGCCCCAGCTAATGGAGGGTAGTGCAGCGGACCACGAGTGGCGACATGTTGCACTTAGCCAAGTGCGGCGCACAAGTCTGGTAGGACCAGACTTATCCTTAAGAACACTTAAGGCACTTAAGGAAAAGAGCAGCGACGGCCCCTCTACGAGAGACGCTCCAGCAACAGTCGCAGTGCCGGCTGCTGCTGCCCCAACAACAAACCCGGAACCTGGTTCGGGTCCCTTCAGTAGCTTGGCTGCTGGGCCTGCAAATATAGTTCGACCTGTGATCAGGTTCCTGGTGCGGCAGCTTTGCAATCAAGGCAGGTCGTGGTCGCCTCATCTAGCAGAGGCGCTGATCTCGCTAGGGGAGCGGTCCGCGGCCGGACCTCGAGCGCAAGCAAACCGGGGACGCAGCAGCAGCGACTGGCAGCTAGCAAGGCGCAAAGTACAATGAGGTACAAAGCATCCAAGCTACCAAAGAGTGTTCGGTTGAACGACTTCCGACAAGGCAAAAGCGGTTACCTTGTCCAACATTCCGCGAAGTAGGAATGAGCACAATCAAGGTGCTTCAGGCGAACCTGCACCACGCTAGAGGAGCGTCGGCCACCTTGTGCAGGATTTTCGCCGAGGAAAACATCAACCTGGTTCTCCTCCAAGAGTCATGGTTGATTGGTGGCCAGGTCCGAGGTTGTAAGTTGTTATATGACCGATTAGGTGGAACGCCTCGCGCAGCTATCCTACTGAATAAAAGCGTAAGGCAATTTTCCTCTAACAAACTTTTTCTCCAGGGACCTAGTTTCGTCAAGCTTTGAGGTGGCTACGGTAGAAGGAGCGAAGGAAATTGTAGTGGCGTCTGCATATTTCCCTGGCGACACCGACGACGCACCGCCGATGGAGGTTCAGCGGCTCGTCGACTTCTGCCGAAGGACGAACAAACAGGTAGTCATTGGCTGTGACGCCAACGCCCATCACACTATCTGGGGTAGTAGTGACGTCAACGAAACGGGTGAGTGCCTTCATGACTTTTGTGCTTGTGCTTTTAATCTCCTACTGATAGTGCGGCCCTAAGACCCCATCAGGCGAAACGTGAGGTTCCCTGATGTAGCGAATCCCTGGCAAATCAATGGAAGGTGGTCAGACGGCTCTTTAACAGGGCCAAGTTAAATAGTGACTCATGGGACACATACAGATGCGTGCTCACTGAGTTTAATAAGAACATTAGACGCTACAAACGCGATACCTGGCGTACTTACTGCGAAAGTGTGGAGTTAATTCCAGTTAAAAGCAGCGAGGTATTGGCCAGAGGGTCATCTAATGGTGTGGGTCTGAAGCTACTGCTTCAGGTGCATTTCCCCGGTTCTGTTAAAATACCGGAAAATCACGGTACTGATGGGGATACTGATCCACCAGCTAGACGTGGTTACAGTCTGTCGGGTGATATCTTCGACTTTGACAAGGTCAGGTGGACCATTAAATCATTCGCATTCGAACTACTGGTGAAACTATCGGAGCTAGGCGTCGATACTATACGGTAGGCAGATGACCTGGCAATAATAGTCTCCGGAAATTTTCGCTTAAGCATCACCGAGTTGATGCAAGCCGCACTCAATTCGGCCCTAAGATGGTGCACAGATATGGGTCTCAATATCAACCCACAGAAGGCGAATATCGAGCCCTTCAAGAAATGGTACAACATCGATGTTGGACAGCTCTACCCGTCGAGCTCTCCAGTGAGGTCAAATATCTGGTTGTAAATCTGTATAATGTTGACCAAAGGTACTCATGCCATGAAAGCATGTCGTAGGCTCTTTGGTAAAACGTAGGGTTTACACTCTAAAGCCATCAGATGGCTGTACAGTATGATGGTTATGCCTGTTGTCACTTACGCTGCTCTCGTCTGGTGGCCAAAGGTTCAGCAGGCCACCACCATACAAAAATGCACCCCTCACAGGTGTATGATCGCATGCGGATCACATACGGATCAAAAACTAATCAAGGGTTTGGTGCTGGGATCGCAACAGCAAAATCTCGATTGCAATTGTCCAGTGTCCTGCTCCAGACATATCCTTGACAATGGGGATAAGAGGAGCCACCATATCTTTTCAGATAGCCAAGCAGCCATTCAAGTTCTTTCCTCATGAAGGATTACCACGAGACTGGTTGCGGATTGCTGGAATTGTCTCCAGCACCTCTCAAATCTAAACCGGGTCACACTTTGTTGGGTCCCTAGACATCCCGGAATTTCCGGCAACGAAGTTGCAGACAGGCTAGCTAGGGCTGGTTCCGCAACCCCTCTTCTTGGACCTGAACCCTTTTGTGGGTTAAGCTGAGCCTCTGCCAAAGAGTTGATAGAGGAATGGTCAGGGCGTTCAAGAGTTCAAACCCTCAACTCCAATGCTTCGATTAGGTCTGCTGAGGAAGCTTCATTTTATGAGTTGTTTAGCTGACGCTTTAAATCAAGCATTTCTGTTTCCTTGTTACAAATTTCGTTTTGAATGTTTACGTTTTCATCATCTAATGCTCCAATTTGATATTTATGAATTCGTTTTGATAATTGTATGAAAGTGCGTCGTGCGTTTTAAGCGCAATATGCATACACTCTGTATTCCTTGAATTTCCACATTTAGGAACGCACATTTACTTGCAATCGCCTCTGCATGCTGTTGTTTTCGTTCTTCGTCGTATTGATAGCCATTAAATTTACGAAGACCACGCTTCACGCAGTTTTCTGTGACAAAATTCCGAAAAATTGCGAAATAGACGTCGGGCAAATTCTGCGACTTCCAACTTTCTAAATTTTGTGTAGTTTTCTCGATAATTCCCACATGTTGAATTTTTTTGTGGACTGTATTTCTTTTCTTAAAGCTTCGTTCTTCTCAAAATTTAGAGTCGTTCTTCTTTTGTACTCATATATCGATACCAAATAAAATAATAATAATCGATCCTTTACCATTTAGCATATTCGATTATAACAGATAAACTTTCAAACTTAATAATAAAATTATTAATATTCCGCGCTACCATCAACTTACGTATAGATCAACTGTTTTTTTTTTATACATAATTTGGATATAGTTTATGCTTTAAACTACTGCTACCGGGTGTTCCATTTGCGTTGAGCTCTTAATAATTGTATGTGTGCCTCTGAAGTAACTTTCATAATTGGATACCGGCATAGGCTTGTCTACATGCTTCATTCTGGTACCAGCACGATGCTCTATGGTATATATAAAGTATTGTAGGCAAATTTATCACTGCTCTGCCTCTCGGCGAACATCCTATGTTGTTGTTATTTTAAAATGATGCCAATGCCCATCATATAGTGTCTTTTTTTTCGCTAAATAAGCTGCTTTTATTTCAAGTCTCTTTACTGAAATACAAAACAGGCAACCACTTGTTGCCATACTGCTGAACAAATGTTGCTCCAAAACCATCTTTTGACTCATCCACATATAACTGGGTCCTCGCATTCTGTTTAAATATGTTTCTGCATGCCCTCTATTTTGAACTCGACATATTTTCGTAGCGGCTTTACCAAAGGTCTGGCAACCAGAGCATAGTCTGATGAATTTTCTGAAGTAGCCAGAAACACCAAGAAATGCTCCTATATTTTTCGACAACCGAAAAGTTTTAACTGCATTCATTTTTTCATAGCACCGCCACACATGCCCATTTTCGATTACATGGCCTAAGAAACTGATTTTCTGCTTTAAAAATTTACATTTTGACCACTTTATCTGAAGTCCGAATTTTTCTGCCCCGTTTCCATACCGTTCTCATGTTTATAAGACATTGCTCAGCTGAATCTCCAAAAATTACTGTCATCTACATAGATCTCCATTACATTTATGTAGCGGACATATACAGCTGGCGAGTTACAAAATCCAAATGGTGATCTATTGAATTCATATAACCCCTCTTTTGTTACAAATGCAGTGTATTTTCTGCTTTACTCATCGACTTCTACATGAAAATATCCATTTCTGAGGTCCATAAAAGAAAAATATTCCGCATCTTGCATCTTTTCAAGTATTTCTTCTACAACTGGACCCAGAAATCTATCTTTCTTAACTAGAGAAGTTAGTTTACGGAAATCTACACAGAGCAGTTAGGATCCATCTTTTTTTTTGGCTGAACAATCTTGCTACATTGGAAGTAGATTCTCGAATTGTACCACTTTTGATACATTCTTCTACTTGCATTATTACGAATTCACGTTCGGGTATTGACAGACGGCTTGTAGTCTTGCGAAATTCAACAATATCAACACTTGGAATTATATTCAGCTTTATTGGACATCCTTCAAGGTTATTATTCAGATTGTAGTTGTTAATGAGCTGCTTAATGGGTTCAACGTATCTGCGGTCTACATCTATTTCAGCATCATCCTTTAAACTCACCACATTGAAAATAATGCAAGTTTTTTTAGCGACCTTTCTATTGGGTAATAGTGAGTTTGGCTAGGTATAAAGCACCAAAAAGTGAGCAGGTTGTCTGGATAGCTATTTCAAGAACCTCCCGGTTTTATCAACAGCAGACTTTGCTATCGACCTTTGGTCGACACTCTTTCGAAGCTTGAACTTGTTGCGAATTACTAGTCCTTTTGGTGCTTTATACCTTGTTGTTATTATTGAAAATATTTATATCCGTTTTTTCTTCTTAACTTGATCGAAAACTTTTGAAGGAAATCGATTGGTGGGTTACTGTTCACCCCTCTTAAAGATCTGTAAAAAAAACTTTTAGCCACGCCCGCTCTCACCCCACAAATCGCAAAATCTTTCGCCCACTGGGGGCGTGGCAAATCGATCAAACCGATATATTTTCCTCGGTTTTAAAATTAGCTACAACATTTTTTTTTCAGACAGATTACTAATGACCTCCTCTAAAGACGGCAACAAATGTTTTGGTTATGCCCACTGGATCGTGGCGAATCGATAAAATCCATATATCTGGGGGCGAGTAAGCCGCATAAATCCATATCTTCGACAATTTTAGAGCTAGAGTCATCAAATTTAGTAAGCAGTTTTCTGATGACCTCCTCTAAATATAGTACTGATTGCGCAGTCGGTTACGCCCGATTGAAAAATTATTACTTGTTTGTAATGATGTAGTCGTGATAATTGTTTTGGAGTTTAGCTGTTTTTTTCATTTAGGTATTATACATATTGACTTTAAATGGCGACTGGAGGTGGAGTAAACATGATCCAGAAGTCTGCCCAAGACCGATAGCTGGTAGATTGAGGACGATGGTTACTGCTCTATGTCTCTCTCGCACCCCGATACGACCTAGTGACGAAGGGCAACAAGCTTTTTAGCAGCTACAGCCGACCTTGGGTTCCGCGGAAAAGTTGGCATGAAGGCGGCACTGACTCAAGCCCATCCACTTATTGGTAGTCCTTATCCGAAAGGATAAGTGACGCTTTTAGGGACGATATCTCGGCTGGTATGCAGATCATGATGCATTTTCTGAACGACGTGCTTCGTCCAGTACCTATTAGACCTATTTTGTTCAGCGGAGTTTTACCTTAGGTGCCGACACCAAACACCTTCAACCCTGCGTCAACGATGCAGCCAAGTGTTAGTGCCAAACATGTAAGATTTATTTAGTTTAATTACTAAATCATTTATTTAGTATAAAGCATATCGAGTGATTTTAAATGAATAACAAAGTTAAATAATAGAGTATTGTAGTAATAGTATATGGTTTTAGTATTAAACAGGTGCAATATTAGTTACTAAGTAGTATAATAATTGAATTTAACATAAATGACGTTATGTAACTGATATAGATGACATATCGATATTCAGCTATTAACATAAGAAAAAGAAGAAAGAAGAATTACGTTAATCATTGATGGCGCGTGAAATGAGCTGACCCACATGACTGACTAAATGACTTTAACAAAATTTCAGCTTTAGTTAGTTTGAAAAAAAAAAAAAAAAAGCTTTAATTATGCTTCGCTCGACTTTCACAACTTTTTAGGGATCGTAGCTTGACATTGATATTTGACAAAGATGGGGATGTTATCTTGCAATGCACGTATTAGGTTGTCGCAAAAGACTCGGCCATCCTGCTCTTCATCTGTCTCAGGTGATTCGCCAGCATTGTCGTCGTCTTCGTCTTCATCGCAGCGCATATAACGTCATAGCTTAATGTAGTCAGTACTGGTTAAAATCTGATTTGAAGCTCAGCAGCTTTCTTTACGTCTTCTCTAAGTACGGTATAAAATAGTCCTGCCGAATTCTGTGCTCCAATGTGAGCAAAATTGTGAGCATTCCTGATTGTTTCCTTCTCCATGCATTTTGGCACAAGCAACTCGATACCATCAACTTACTTATAGATCAGCTGATTTTTGATTGCATAATTTGTATATGATGTCTGCTTTAAAATTTCGGCTACTGCTACCGAGTGTTCATATTTGCGTTGAGCTCTTAATGATTGTATGTGTGCCTTTGAAGTAACTTTCATAATTGGAAACCGGCTTAGGCTGTCCACATGCTTCATTCTGGTACCAGCACGATGCTCTATGGTATATGTAAAGTCTTGTAGGTACATTTATCACTGTTCTACCTCTCGGCGAAAATCCTTCTTTGTTGTTGTCATTTTAAAATGATGCCAATGCCCATCATATAGTGTCTTTTTTTTCGCTAAATAAGCTGCTTTTATTTCAAGTCTCTTTACTGAAATACAAAACAGGCAACCACTTGTTGCCATACTGCTGAACAAATGTTGCTCCAAAACCATCTTTTGACTCATCCACATATAACTGGGTCCTCGCATTCTGTTTAAATATGTTTCTGCATGCCCTCTATTTTGAACTCGACATATTTTCGTAGCGGCTTTACCAAAGGTCTGGCAACCAGAGCATAGTCTGATGAATTTTCTGAAGTAGCCAGAAACACCAAGAAATGCTCCTATATTTTTCGACAACCGAAAAGTTTTAACTGCATTCATTTTTTCATAGCACCGCCACACATGCCCATTTTCGATTACATGGCCTAAGAAACTGATTTTCTGCTTTAAAAATTTACATTTTGACCACTTTATCTGAAGTTCGAATTTTTCTGCCCCGTTTCCATACCGTTCTCATGTTTATAAGACATTGCTCAGGTGAATCTCCAAAAATTACTGTCATCAACATATATCTCCATCACATTTATGTAGTGGACATATACAGCTGGCGAGTTACAAAATCCAAATGGTGATCTATTGAATTCATATAACCCCTCTTTTGTTACAAATGCAGTGTATTTTCTGCTTTACTCATCGACTTCTACATGAAAATATCCATTTCTGAGGTCCGTAAAAGAAAAATATTCCGCATCTTGCATCTTTTCAAGTATTTCTTCTACAACTGGAACCAGAAATCTATCTTTCTTAACTAGAGAATTTAGATTACGGAAATCTACACAGAGCAGGTAGGTCCATCTTTTTTTTTGGCTGAACAATCTTGCTACATTGGAAGTAGATTCTCGAATTGTACCACTTTTGATACATTCTTCTACTTGCATTCTTACGAATTCACGTTCGGGTATTGACAGACGGCTTGTAGTCTCGCAAAATGCAACATTATCAACACTCGGAACTATATTCAGCTTTATTGGACATCCTTCAAGGTTATTATTCAGATTGTAGTTGTTAATGAGCTGCTTAATGGGTTCAACGTATCTGCGGTCTACATCTATTTCAGCATCATCCTTTAAACTCACCACATTGAAAATAATGCAAGTTTTTTTTCGCAACCTTGCTATTGGGTAACAGTGAGTTTGGCTAGGTATAAAGCACCAAAAAGTGAGCAGGTTGTCTGTATAGCTATTTCAAGAATCTCCCGGTTCTATGATCAGCAGACTTTGCTATCGGCCTTGCCACTCTTTCGAAGCTTGAACTTGCTGCGAATTGCAAGTCCTTTTGGTGCTTTATACCTTGTTGTTATTATTGAAAATATTTACATCCTATTTTTCTTCTTAACTTGATCGAAAACTTTTGAAGAAAATCTAATCACATTATTATGATTAAGTGATCCTAGCTTGATCGATATTTGATGGGGATGTTACCTTGCTATGCATGAAAAAATTAAATATTTATGTATCATTTATTAATCACTAGGTCGCTCGGACCAGTGAGTGAGTTGAACCATCAGTTACATTGGGCCGATGCGCCGCAATCAAAAACCGAAATAAAACTAAACTAGGGAATACAAATGAAAGTTACTTAAGCTATTGAATACGATTCACAACGGCCGCTATAGAGCTTAGCTTGCGCCTCGTGCGCTGCCGTTGTGCAAGACATCCGGCTTAGAGCAATGTCGGCGTCTGTGGCTGGTGTAATATCAAGTTACAATAAACTTGCGTTAACTTCTGTTAACTGTTTCCCTTTTAAGTTAAGGCCGCCCTCTGCCGCTCCTATCTCGACGATCACCTCCTTAATTTCCTTGGCTGTTATCTTGTTCTTCTTGTATCGACGATAGGTGACTCCGACACATATTATAGCACAAAAAAAGGTTCCCAACCAGAAGGCCATTACTACGTTGTTGACACTTCCGATTTCGTCCTTGACTTCCTGATGATTTCCAGGTTACGATCATTTAAACGATGAAGGTAAGGGAGACTCAGTACGTTATGGTGGCCGGTGACGTTCAGAAGGGGAGATGCCGCAATGACGGGGAACTTACTCTGGACACTGTTGAGATTCAGATATTTAATATGGTTGATTAGAGCACACTTATTGAACGCGATTAGATTTGTTCCGTGAACCCAAGTTTCAGTACCGTTGTCAATGCAAACTTTAGCAGGCCGATCATTGATGATCAGAATTCCGTCATCGACCCATGTGATCGGGTCCAGACGACTCGGCTGCATTTGACAGTTTGCCGAACCACCAGCATGAAGCTCTTTGGCACAAGAGCTATTCGGTGATAGTTGACAAAAGGTTGCTCCCGGCGTCGAAGTACAATTTTTAAGAGAGAGTACTTGATCCCCGCAATTAGCTATAATGTTGTCGTCGATTTGTTACAGAGCATTCTCATGAGCGGATATAACGTCGCCTTTCTGCAAGCCATTTTGATTTTTGGAAACTTAATGATAAAGTGAAGGGCGTAACAGATTGTAACACTTTAACGGACGCAACGGACATAAGGTCAGCTATTGGGGTACCTGTGGGTTCATCTAGCCAAACAGATTTAAAATCCGCGTGATGTAATATATATGGGCGTGTGATATTAATCTTTGCAAGGGTCACCGCGAGCATCAAATTCTGCATTTCCATTAGCAACATTATGCCCGGAATCTATCTGCTCCTTTTTTGCAGCTTTTAATAATGTGTTGATTTGTTCTTGAACTTTCGTGTTTATAGCTACCTGCCTGTGGTTGGAGTTGACCAGTTGTAACTCTGTGAATTTTACATGTTCAAAGTCACTAGCATCAGGTGTTCCTGCAACTACTTTGAGGGCTGTGCCCAAGAAATCCTTGCCACCCTGTGGTGCACTCCAAGAGCTTCTACCATATCCCTGAGATGGGTAACATCCATGTTTAGAAGCTTCTTCATGTGCAACTGCGGAAACATTTCACTCAGCCCCATTGTTTCCTTCACCATTCTCTCATATTCAGAGATGTTTGTGGTGTGGCTGACGAAGCTGAATTCTTCCCATACCAGAACTTCGCTCTCAACAATGGGGATATATTTGGCGTGTGAGTAATCGGTCACTCGCTCCGCAGCACCCACGAGAACAAGAGATAGCAGAAACCCAGACCTGCGGAAAACAGACAAAACGGACTGTACTATTAATATGTGTCTCCTAATAATAGCGCCAAGCGGCGTAAAATCTTAAAACTAATGTCAAGTTGCGTAGGGTCAATGTTTAATTTTAGCTCTCGCCCTACTTAAGGTTGTCCTTATGGACCACCCTCCCTCCAATTAGAACGGTCATGCCAAGGTCTGCCTCTACGACTCGTTCTTCACACAAGGGCGTTAGCTTGTTGCCCAACCTGCGGTTTCTCCTTACTAGGACTTCCTCTCCTACTTCATAAACCATATTTTGACGCTGGGTGTTCAGACTGGCTCGGAGCGCGTCTTGCGCACTCTTTAACTTTGCTGATATTTCCTCCTGAGGTTCACCTGCAAGCACACGGATGGAATCAACAGGTCTCTTGTTGATAACTGAATATATTATCTTGTTATACTCAACCGTAGCCATCATTATGATTTCGACTGAGTCATTAATGTTTCTCTCTAGCTTGAGGCAACACGCAAGCTCGGCCAGAGTGCTAGGAAGCGCTCGATTTGGCCATTGGAGGTGCTATGCAGCGGAGGTGCATTAGCAATATGGACTCCGTAGTTGTTTAACAACAGGGTCTTTATTGTCAGTGAATTCAGTGAAGGCTCGTTGTCGCAATACATTGTCTTGGCTCGCGGAAAGAAATTCATGAGCTACAGCAGCGGGACATTCACGTCCCCGATAGTGCGCGACTAAATTGGTTGTACGACTGCAAATTTAGAAAACTTGTCAACACATGTCAAAAAAATATTCTTGTCTGTGGAAAAAATATCAATATGCAGAAGTTCCCCATGAGTCTCGGGAATCGGCGTCTCCCCTAGCTCCTGTTTTCTCGGGTGTCTATCGTATTTGGCCGTTGAACAGATTCTACAATTTTCCGCAATTTCTTTAGCTATTTTTGCCATTTTTGGAAAATAGTACGCGGAAAGAAATTCATGAGCTGCAGCAGCGGGACATTCACGTCCTCGATAGTGCGCGACTAAATTGGTTGTACGACTGCAAATTTAGAAAACTTGTCAACACATGTCAAAAAAAAATTCTTGTCTGTGGAAAAAATATTAATATGCAAAAGCTCCCCATGAGTCTCGGGAATCGGCGTCTCCCCTAGCTCCTGTTTTCTCGTGTGTCTATCGTATTTGGCCGTTGAACAGATTCTACAATTTTCCGCAATTTCTTTAGCTATTTTTGGAAAATAGTACTGAGAGAGTACTGCTTAACATTTTCTTGAGCTGCTCTGTGCGCTCTATTATGTTCGGCAATGAGAATTTCCCTCCTCTCGTCTACATTGAAAATGTCTGCATCTCGATTTTTGCAGTGCCAAAACTTTGTGTCTGGAAACATGCGCACTTGCACCTGTGCTAGCGTGTGCAGATCGCAATAAAGGGCATTCACCGCCTTTGGATTAATTAAGTCGTGGAGTTCATCAAGAAGGGCTGCGCTATCAGTGAAGTTCACTTCATGACGTCTCTTGTCTCCGAAAATAATGAAGTTGTGGCGACGCGTGCCTCTTCAATGACGATTTGGTTTTGGAAACAATTGAGCGGCTTTTCAGTCGACTCAATTGTGTGGGTCAATGACAGCTCGCTGTGAACTGTGGCTGCGCAGGAATCGGCATTTAGTTCGTCTAGGGCGTTGAGCTGCTGTCGCGATAGCGCATCAGCAACTAAATTTTCCTTGCCTGGCTTATAAAACATTCGTGCATTCGTTACCTCAATGCGCGCTTTCCATCTTTTAATTTTGGCGTTCGGGTTTGACTCCGAAACGGCAAAAGTTAACGGCTGGTGGTCCGTGAAAATGTTGATGTCTTTTACACCATATAGGTAGTGACGTAGCCTCAATGCTCTGGATATTATTGAGATAGGGCGACCATCCTGGGAAAGCACTGCCCCTATGCCGTAGACTGAAGCGTCTGTCGTTAGATCAAACGGCTTCATATAGTCAGAGTATCGGAGCATGACGTTTTCTGAGGACTAAATGTTGCGCAGCTTTTGAAAAACGTAACGCTGAAGATCGGAGAATTCTTTCGGGATGTTTCGCGATCTATGCTTACTAACTGACCCATTCTCACCCTTCAGGACGTCAGAAATGGGCTTTGCTATTGAAGCAAAGTCTTTGATGAAACACCTGTGGTAACTGGCCAGACCAAGAAATGATCTGACTTCGAATACATTCTTTGGTTGCTCTGACCTTTTCCGGGTCCGTTGTGGCTCCATTGCCAAGAAAACCTACGCTTTTCTTAAAAAAACGCGATTTTTTCTTAGAGACACTCATATTTGCCTCGTACAGGCTCTTTAAGACCCACTCCACAAGTTTGACATGGGAATCTTCATCTTTCGAGAAGACTATGACATCGTCGACATAGACACAGCAAGATTTGCCAATCTGCTCACGCAGTATGTCGTCGACAGTTCTTTGGAAGATGCTGGCTGCATTCTTCAACCCGAAGGGAAGTCGACTAAATTCGTACTTTCCCCCGTTAATTGCGAACGCTTTTTTCTCACGGTCACGCTCTGCTAGCGTGATCTGGTGATAGCCGGACTTCAGGTCCAATGTCGAGAAGTATTTAGCCTTACCAAGATTCCCAAGAATCATTGGAATGTTAGGCATGGGGTATCTGTCCGCAATGGTTTTCTCAATGAGTTTTCGGATATCCATTACAAGACGCATGTTCTTGTTACCGAACTCATCTGTGCCTTTTTTGTCAACCACCCAAATGGGGTTGTTACAGGGGGAAACAGATTTTTTTATGATACCGTTTTTTAGAAGGCTTTGTATATCTTTGCTAACAAATTCTACTGCTCCCATAGGATAGGGATACAATCGGACATAAACTAAAAGTTAACGTCCGCGCACCTGTGGAACTCGATTGGTTCCATTACTGAGCCACATTTGAGTTGGCCAGAGGAAAGACAAAGCGACACTCCTGCTTGCGTGAGTAGGTCAAGCCCTATGATTCCATCAAATGTCGACAAATCACGGAGCAAAAAGAATGTGGCCTTTAGGCCGAACAAAGATACGAGGCACTTATGTGTGATCGTCGAGGTTCCGTGAATCGAGTGAGTGGAGTAAGAAGAATTTACTGGGCGCACTCCTTTTAGACTCTCATGTGGTCTAATGTAGTTTTTGGAAGCGCCCGGGTCGATGAGGAATCTCATCTGGATCCCTGCTACTCTTCTACAAATGTAGGGCAGCAGGGAGCTTCCCCTAAAAAATTGACACTGTCCGAGTCATAGTCGCTACCATTATCGTCGGCGATTTGCCGTTCCGCTGTTGCAGCAGCGTTAGCATACGCCCCTGGGTCTTGATCCGGCACGTGATATATGTGATTGACCCTTTGCCACGTCCAGACGTGGCTGTTCTTTTATAAGCTTGAGGAGCGCTACAGTTGACGTACGCTGGTGCCTGTGATGGCTGTAGGATCTTTGACAAGGAAGGATCGACGTCCATTGGTTCCTGCGACCCACCACCTTTTTTCCACCTACCGCTCTGCTGTTCAGAATGATTCTGCGGCTTCTGTTTTTTAGTGAAGTAAGGATTTTTGGAGCCGCTGGGTTGCGGATCTCTCTGTTGCTGACTCATATCTTGCTGACGACCTTGCGGCCTCGGGGTCATTCTACGTTCAATATCTTCCTGCCCTTTAGCGAAACTTGCGGGAAAGGCGTACCTTTCATGGTTTGCCTCTACCTCATGTGCTAGAGCGAGGGCCGACGGTAAGCCCTTAGGCTTTGCTGCGAACAGGACATCCGTCAGGCTACGCTTGAGGCCTGAGACAAACACACGCGACGCATCATCTCTAAACTTTGTACAGAGCGCTTGTGCCATGCTTGGCTCATAAGACATGTTGACCTTATTGGTGATGAGAGTAAGCTTTTCTCCACCTCGTCGTAGTTTGTAAAATTGTTAACGAGCCCTGTCTAAGGGTGCTCATTTCTTGTTCTATAACATGAATGCCTCTCTTGTCTCTGTATGTGAAATCGAGACGATTTATTATGGCATCAAAATTCATTACTGTGCCAAACTGACACAAGATGCCGTCAGCTTCCCCTCTAATCTTGCTCTTAATAATAATAACTGCCTGATAGTGGCGCGAGCTGCCGTCGTATGGTTTATAAATTCCATATGCCGCTACCGCAGCTTGCCTCCAAGAGGCGTACGTCTCCGGTACCCCCGTAAACTCTGGCAAACATTTCACAGCGTCCAATGGCTCATTACATTGGACGTCGTTTCCGATTTCGACCGGCTTGAATGCTTCAACTGGCGGTGTTTCTATGTTGGTGGCAGCTATTCTTCCTGACAACTCTTGTATCTGAGCGTCTATGGATGCCCTCAGCTCTGTATCCCTTTGTTGTAATACTACGCTCTGTGCCTCCAAGGCGCTGGCCACTGCGGCCTGCACCACAGACTTAAGCTGGTCTGGATCCATTCCTTTTCCATTCGCTTGCTGTCCGCGATTTCTCGCGAGAAAGCAGGCTGCGGCTCTGTTTCCCTATCTATAGTAGTGGAGTCGTCTGACTCTGATCCCCGCGCTGAACGGTCCCTGTAACAGCAAAACGCGTTGTTCATGGGCTACGCTGTCAACAATAATATCAGCAGAGTTTCAAGGACAGATCAACCACAGCAAATTGAATAAATACTGGCAACGGAATGCTTATCGAAAGTTACTGATGGATGCAGAATAACGTAACTCAAAAGTGAACTGGGAGCACAATTATGTGGTGCAATTTTATTTTATATTTATATATATATTTATATGTATTATTTTTATTTTTGTACTTTAAATTTGTAACTTAAATTCACGCGGATTAAAAAAAGTATACGCCAAATGACGGCCCACTTACATTTTAGTTGGTTCTAGAAGGGCTGTATGTGCTACTACTACTGCTGCTCACGAATGCTCTCTATGATCCCCCGCTGCCGTCTATGAGTGACAATGTTCTTCGCTGCCCAAACCCGCTTACGCGCTAGGTTGGTGACAAGTCGCTGCCCGAAGAGCTTCAGCGGCTTCGGTGTAACAAGGGAATTTTTATTGCGCTTGTGTCAATGACCAAAATTAGCGTATTAGGTCAGGCACAGCGTTAATTTTTAATTGTCGATTATTTTATTTGACACTGCACAGCACAGAGTGACTGGCACTGGTAGATTGGTTCTTTACACTGCACAGCGTAACGTGTTTAAATTATAAAATGGTTCGAAATACGCTGGGCGCCAATTAAATATTTATTAATCACTAGGTCGTTCGGACTAGTGAGTGAGTTGAATTACGCGAGAATATATTGGGCCGATGCGCCGCAATCAAAAGCCGAAATAAAACTAAACTAGGGAATACAAATGAAAGTTACTTAAGCTATTGAATACGATTCACAACGGCCGCTAGAATGCTTAGCTTGTGCCTCGTGCGCTGCCGTTGTGCAAGAAATCCGGCCCATAGCAATGTCAGCGTCTGTGGCTGGTCTAATATCAAGTTACAATGAACTTGCGTTAACTTCTGTTAACATATAGGCTTGTCGCATTATATACATAAACGAAACTTGACCAACACACAGTTTAAAGGGCCACCTCTCACACTTAAGCCAGTACGGAATAGAACTGAAGATCGTGTAGTTCGGGTAGATGGCATTCCAACAAAACAGGGAATCCGCTCCCTTCCCAAATTTTGATGGTGGATTGCTGTTCACCTCTTTTAAAGATCTGTAAAAAAAAACTTTTAGCCTTCTCGCCCCCGAAAATCGTGAAAATCTTTCGCTCCCGCAGTTTTAGAGCTAAAGTCCCCAAATTTAAAAGGTATATTACTGGTCGCCCCATTTAAAGATCCTTAGCTTAACTTAAAACTTCCGATAACTTTTCGATAAAATCGATGTTTCTCTCAGTTTTAAAGCTAGAGACATACATTTCATCGGGCAGATTTCTACTGACATCCTCTCAACATCGTACAAAAAATTTGTTGGTTTTGCCCACTGGGGGCGTATCAAATCGATCGAATCGATATATTTTCCTCGGTTTTAAAATTAGCTGCAAAATTTTTTTCAGACAGATTGCTAATGACCGTCACTAAAGATCGCTACAAATATTTTGGTTTTGCCCACTGGGCGTGGCAAATCGATCAAATCCATGTATCCGGGGCGGGTAAGCCGCAAAAATCCATATCTTCCACAATTTTAGAGCTACAGTCACAAAATTTAGAAAGCACTTTTCGGATGACCTACTCTAAATATAGTACTGAAAAATTTCGGCTACGCCCACTTCCTCCCCCACAACTAACAAAAATCTAAATTTTCCAAAAATAGCATAATAATTAAGACCGTGAACGAAAATTGCGCAGACGGTTACACCCGATTGCAGAGTTCTTACTTGTTTGTAATTATGTAGTCGTGGTAATTGTTTTGGAGTTTACAGGTTTTTTACATTTAGGTATTATACAAATTGCATTTAAATGGCGACTGGAGGTGGAGTAAATATGATCCAGAAGTAAAACTCAATTCGTTTTTTTTTTTTCGCTAAATAAGCTGCTTTTACTTCAAGTCTTTTTGCTGAAATACAAAACAGGGTGCCACTTGTTGAACAAGTGTTGCTTTTGACGTATCCACATATAACTGGGTCTTCGCATGCTGTTTAAATATGAATCTGCATGCCCTCTATTTTGAATTCTGCATATTTTCGTAGCAACTGTGCCATAAGTCTGGCAACCAGAGCATAGTCTGATGAATTTTCTAAAGTAGCCAGAAACACCAAGAAATGCTTGTATTCCTCTTATATTTTTCGACAACGGAAAAGTTGTAACTGCTCTAATTTTTTCTTAGCACGGCCACACATGCCCATTTTCGATTTCATGGCCTAAGAAACTGATTTTCTGCTTTCAAAATTTACATTTTGACCATTTTATCTGAAGTCCGAATTTTTCTGCCCCGTTTCCATACCGTTCTCATGTTTATAAGACATTGCTCAGCTGAATCTCCAAAAATTACTATCATCTACATATATCTCCATCACATTTATGTAGCGGACATATACAGCTGGCGAATTACAAAAACCCAAGTGGTGGTCTATTTAATTCATATAACTCCTCTTTTATTACAAATGCAGTGTATTTTCTGCTTTACTCATCGACTTCTACATGAAAATATCCATTTCTGAGGTCCATAAAAGAAAAATATTTCGCATCTTGCATCTTTTCGAGTATTTCTTCTACAACTGGAACCAGAAATCTTTTTTTCTTAACTAGAAAATTTAGTTTACGAAAATCTACACAGAGCAAGTAGGATCCATATTTTTTTTTTTGGCTGAACAATCTTGATACATTGGAAGTAGATTCTCGAATTATGCAACTTTTCATACATTCTTCTACTGACATTCTTACGAATTCACGTTCAGCACCTATATTCAGGTTTTTTGGGCATCCTTCAAGGTTATTATTCGGCTTGTAGTTGTTAATGAGCTGCTTAATGGGTTCAACGTATCTGAGCTTTACATCTATTTCACCATCATCCTTAAACTCACCACATTGAAAATAATGCAAGTTTTTATAGCGACCTTTCTATTGGGTAATAGTGAGTTTGGCTAGGTATAAAGCACCAAAAAGTGAGCAGGTTGTCTATATAGCTATTTCAAGAACCTCCCGGTTTTATCATCAGCAGACCTTGCTATCGACCTTTGGTTTGGGTACGCCTTGCCACTCTTTCGAAGCTTGAACTTGTTGCGAATTACAAGTCCTTTTGGTGCTTTATACCTTGTTGTTATTATTGAAAATATTTACATCCGATTTTTCTTCTTAACTTGATCGAAAACTATTGAAGAAAATCGAATCCCATTATTATAGTGACGGGACGGCAGCTTCTTCATAGGGATCGTAGCTTGATCGATATTTGATGAAGATGGGGATGTTACCTTGCATTGCATGTAAAGGCTTGTCGCATTACATACATAAACGAAACTTGAACAACACACAGTTGCAAGGGCCACCTCTCACACTTAAGCCAGTATGGAATAGAACTGAAGATCGTGTAGTTCAGGTGGATGGCATTCCAACAAAACAGGGAATTCCCTCCCTTCCCCAAATTTTGATGGTGGATTACTGTTTACCCCTTTTAAAGATCTGTAAAAAAAACTTTTAGCCACGCCCGCTCTCACCCCCGCAAATCGCAAATCGCAAATCGATGTTTCTCTCAGTTTTAAAGCTAGAGACATACATTTCATCAGGCAGATTTCTAATGACATCCTCTCAAGATCACACAAAAAATTTGTTAGTTTTGCGCACTGGGGGCGTGGCAAATCGATCAAATCGATATATATTCCTCGGTTTTAAAGTTAGCTACAACCTTTTTTTCCCGACAGATTACTAATGACTAATGACTAATGATCCTCTAAAGACCGCCCACTTCCTCCCCCACAAATAACAAAAATCTAAATTTTTTCCAAAATAACATAATTATTACGCCGGATTGCAAAGTTCTTACTTGTTTGTAATTATGTAGTCGTGGTAGTTGTTTTGGAGTTTAGCTGTTTTTTACATTTAGATATTATACATATTGAATTTAAATGGCGACTGGAGGTGGAGTAAATATGATCCAGAAGTCTGCCCAAGACCGATAGCTGGTAGATTGAGGACGATGGTTAGAAACAGGTACCTCCGTCACACCCGTTTACTGCTCTATGTCTCCCTCGCACTCCGATACGACCTAGTGACGAAGGGCAACAAGCTTTTTAGCAGCTACAGCCGACCTTGGGTTCCGTGGAATAGTTGGCACGAATACGGGACTGACTCAAGCTTATCCACTTATTGGCAGTCCGTATCCGAAGGATAAGTGACGCTTTTAGGGACGAGATCACGGCTGGTATGCAGAGCATGATGCATGAGGTGCTTCGTTCAGTACCTATTAGACCAATTTGGTTCAGCGGAGGTGCCGACACCACACACTTTCAACCCTGCGTCAACGATGCAGCCAAGTGTTAGTGGCAAACATGTAAGATTTATTTAGTTTAATTACTAAATCATTTATTTAGTATAAAGTATATCGAGTAATTTCAAATAAATAACAAAGTTAAATAATAGAGTATTGTAGTAATAGTATAGGGTTTTAGTATAACAGGTGCAATATTAGGTACTAAGTTGTATATAATAATTGTATTTAACATAAATGACGATGGTAAGACTGATATAGATCACTTATCGATATTCAGCTATTAACATAAGAATGGAAAGAAGAAGAAAAGTTAAGTTAATCATTGATGGTGCGTAAATGATTTTAACAGAATTTCAGCTTTAGTTACAAATAGGAAAAAAAAAACAAACAAACTTTAATTATGCTTCGAGCGACTTTAACAACTTTTTAGGGACTTTTGTAGCCCATATACCGTCATAGCTTAATGTAGTCAGTATTGGTTGAAATCTGATTTGGAGCTCAGCAGCTTTCTTTACGTAAAATGTACGTTTACGTTTACAATACGTTTGACTTTAACAATCTTATATGGACCAATATAATTTTAAGCTGTTAACAAACTGTGTGACTTTGATGACAACTAGGTCTGCTAATTGGTAACCATGCTGTCCTTTTCGATTTTTGTCGTAATTGCGCTTGTAGGTGTCCATAGCCTTATGGTATTTCAGTTGTTGTCTCGATGTGCTATATCTTGTGGTCTATGCAAAACTCTTTAAGCTGCTTTGAAGTGAACGCTGCTTCCTTATCGCTGATTACGCGCTAGATAGTTCCAAAGATAGTTACCCACGAGCTGATATGCTTGATGACTTCTTGAGCGTTAGTCGACTTTGTTAGATATAACCACGTATATTTTGAAAAATCGTCTACCATAGCCAGTGTGTATTTGTATTTCTTTGCTGTTATCTCCAGAGATCCTTCATAATCAATATGAAACGTAATCAGCGGCTTGTCTCCTTTATCAATGCAGTGTAAGCAAGTGAGAACGTCGCAGTCGGGTGTAACCGACAGCGGATTACTCGTTCACAGTGTAATATCAGCTAAAACATGTACCCTAGCACTATGTGTTTTAAAAATAATAATAATATACAAGTATAAAATACCAACAAAAATAGTTTGCCTCTGCGCGATCACAACTGTCAACTTAACAATTTGAAATAATGTAGCAATCAGCCTCTGTGAGCAGTCAGCCTCTGTAAGCAGTGACAACCAAACTAAAATATTTACCGAAAATATGCAATAGATGGCGCTATCAATGTTGCACTCATTGTCATAATTGATGTTGTGCACATATCGAGTTTTGGACATTGTGGGTGCGGTAGTGGGCGTCGCTAAATTAGTTTGGATGCGATCTTTATGCATCTAGCTTATAAAGTGAAGGAGATATATAGATTTAATCGCATTGCCACGCCCCCAGTGAGCGCATCCCGAAACCCGTAACACGTTATCTGACGAGTATATATCCATTTCAAGTTTCCAAAATTTCAAGTCTCTAGCTTCAATACCGGCGAAAAAAATTACGTTCATACGGACAGACGGATGGACAGCATGACGGACATTGCAGAAACCCAATATACTAGTTTCACTTCGTTAACGAGTTTAAAAATCTTCTTGTTTGCCCAACTTGTTACACTCAATGCAGTTCGAGAATATTTCGGTAACTTTTTTCTATAAGTGAGGTATTGTGTGTATGGTTTTCTGTGCTCCCATGTGAGCAAAATTGTGAGCATTCCTGATTATTTCCTTCTCCATTCATTTTGGCACATGATTTTCGATTCCATCAACTTACTTATAGATCAGCTGATTTTTTATTGCATAATTTGGATATGGTTTCGGCTTTAAAATTTCTGCAACTGCTATCGGGTGTTCATATTTGCGTTGAGCTCTTAATAATTGTATGTGTACCTCTGAAGTAACTTTCATAATTGCAAACCGGCCTAAGCTGTCTACATGCTTCATTCTGGTACCAGCACGATGCCGTGCTGCTGAACAAGTGTTGCTCCAAAACCATCTTTTGACGTATCCACATATAACTGGGTCTTCGCATTCTGTTTAAATATGAATCTGCATGCCCTCTATTTTGAATTCTGCATATTTTCGTAGCAACTGTGCCATAAGTCTGGCAACCAGAGCATAGTCTGATGAATTTTCTAAAGTAGCCAGAAACACCAAGAAATGCTTGTATTCCTCTTATATTTTTCGACAACGGAAAAGTTTTAACTGCTTTAATTTTTTCTTAGCACGGCCACACATGCCCATTTTCGATTTCATGGCCTAAGAAACTGATTTTCTGCTTTAAAAATTTACATTTTGACCATTTTATCTGAAGTCCGAATTTTTCTGCCCCGTTTCCATACCGTTCTCATGTTTATAAGACATTGCTCAGCTGAATCTCCAAAAATTACTATCATCTACATATATCTCCATCACATTTATGTAGCGGACATATACAGCTGGCGAATTACAAAATCCAAATGGTGGTCTATTTAATTCATATAACTCCTCTTTTATTACAAATGCAGTGTATTTTCTGCTTTACTCATCGACTTCTACATGAAAATATCCATTTCTGAGGTCCATAAAAGAAAAATATTTCGCATCTTGCATCTTTTCGAGTATTTCTTCTACAACTGGAACCAGAAATCTTTTTTTCTTAACTAGAAAATTTAGTTTACGAAAATCTACACAGAGCAAGTAGGATCCATATTTTTTTTTTGGCTGAACAATCTTGATACATTGGAAGTAGATTCTCGAATTATGCAACTTTTCATACATTCTTCTACTGACATTCTTACGAATTCACGTTCAGCACCTATATTCAGGTTTTTTGGGCATCCTTCAAGGTTATTATTCGGCTTGTAGTTGTTAATGAGCTGCTTAATGGGTTCAACGTATCTGAGCTTTACATCTATTTCACCATCATCCTTAAACTCACCACATTGAAAATAATGCAAGTTTTTATAGCGACCTTTCTATTGGGTAATAGTGAGTTTGGCTAGGTATAAAGCACCAAAAAGTGAGCAGGTTGTCTATATAGCTATTTCAAGAACCTCCCGGTTTTATCATCAGCAGACCTTGCTATCGACCTTTGGTTTGGGTACGCCTTGCCACTCTTTCGAAGCTTGAACTTGTTGCGAATTACAAGTCCTTTTGGTGCTTTATACCTTGTTGTTATTATTGAAAATATTTACATCCGATTTTTCTTCTTAACTTGATCGAAAACTATTGAAGAAAATCGAATCCCATTATTATAGTGACGGGACGGCAGCTTCTTCATAGGGATCGTAGCTTGATCGATATTTGATGAAGATGGGGATGTTACCTTGCATTGCATGTAAAGGCTTGTCGCATTACATACATAAACGAAACTTGAACAACACACAGTTGCAAGGGCCACCTCTCACACTTAAGCCAGTATGGAATAGAACTGAAGATCGTGTAGTTCAGGTGGATGGCATTCCAACAAAACAGGGAATTCCCTCCCTTCCCCAAATTTTGATGGTGGATTACTGTTCACCCCTTTTAAAGATCTGTAAAAAAAACTTTTAGCCACGCCCGCTCTCACCCCCGCAAATCGCAAATCGCAAATCGATGTTTCTCTCAGTTTTAAAGCTAGAGACATACATTTCATCAGGCAGATTTCTAATGACATCCTCTCAAGATCACACAAAAAATTTGTTAGTTTTGCGCACTGGGGGCGTGGCAAATCGATCAAATCGATATATATTCCTCGGTTTTAAAGTTAGCTACAACCTTTTTTTCCCGACAGATTACTAATGACTAATGCCTAATGATCCTCTAAAGACCGCCCACTTCCTCCCCCACAAATAACAAAAATCTAAATTTTTTCCAAAATAACATAATTATTACGCCGGATTGCAAAGTTCTTACTTGTTTGTAATTATGTAGTCGTGGTAGTTGTTTTGGAGTTTAGCTGTTTTTTACATTTAGATATTATACATATTGAATTTAAATGGCGACTGGAGGTGGAGTAAACATGATCCAGAAGTCTGCCCAAGACCGATAGCTGGTAGATTGAGGACGATGGTTAGAAACAGGTACCTCCGTCACACCCGTTTACTGCTCTATGTCTCCCTCGCACTCCGATACGACCTAGTGACGAAGGGCAACAAGCTTTTTAGCAGCTACAGCCGACCTTGGGTTCCGTGGAATAGTTGGCACGAATACGGGACTGACTCAAGCTTATCCACTTATTGGCAGTCCGTATCCGAAGGATAAGTGACGCTTTTAGGGACGAGATCACGGCTGGTATGCAGAGCATGATGCTGAGGTGCTTCGTTCAGTACCTATTAGACCAATTTGGTTCAGCGGAGGTGCCGACACCACACACTTTCAACCCTGCGTCAACGATGCAGCCAAGTGTTAGTGGCAAACATGTAAGATTTATTTAGTTTAATTACTAAATCATTTATTTAGTATAAAGTATATCGAGTGATTTCAAATGAATAACAAAGTTAAATAATAGAGTATTGTAGTAATAGTATAGGGTTTTAGTATAACAGGTGCAATATTAGGTACTAAGTTGTATATAATAATTGTATTTAACATAAATGACGATGGTAAGACTGATATAGATGACTTATCGATATTCAGCTATTAACATAAGAATGGAAAGAACAAGAAAAGTTAAGTTAATCATTGATGGTGCGTGAATGATTTTAACAGAATTTCAGCTTTAGTTACAAATAGGAAAAAAAAAACAAACAAACTTTATGCTTCGAGCGACTTTAACAACTTTTTAGGGACTTTTGTAGCCCATATACCGTCATAGCTTAATGTAGTCAGTATTGGTTGAAATCTGATTTGGAGCTCAGCAGCTTTCTTTACGTAAAATGTACGTTTACGTTTACAATACGTTTGACTTTAACAATCTTATATGGACCAATATAATTTTAAGCTGTTAACAAACTGTGTGACTTTGATGACAACTAGGTCTGCTAATTGGTAACCATGCTGTCCTTTTCGATTTTTGTCGTAATTGCGCTTGTAGGTGTCCATAGCCTTATGGTATTTCAGTTGTTGTCTCGATGTGCTATATCTTGTGGTCTATGCAAAACTCTTTAAGCTGCTTTGAAGTGAACGCTGCTTCCTTATCGCTGATTACGCGATAGTTCCAAAGATAGTTACCCACGAGCTGATATGCTTGATGACTTCTTGAGCGTCAGTCGACTTTGTTAGATATAACCACGTATATTTTGAAAAATCGTCTACCATAGCCAGTGTGTATTTGTATTTCTTTGCTGTTATCTCCAGAGATCCTTCATAATCAATATGAAACGTAATCAGCGGCTTGTCTCCTTTAGCAATGCAGTGTAAGCAAGTGAGAACGTCGCAGTCGGGTGTAACCGACAGCGGATTACTCGTTCACAGTGTAATATCAGCTAAAACATGTACCCTAGCACTATGTGTTTTAAAAATAATAATAATATACAAGTATAAAATACCAACAAAAATAGTTTGCCTCTGCGCGATCACAACTGTCAACTTAACAATTTGAAATAATGTAGCAATCAGCCTCAGTGAGCAGTCAGCCTCTGTAAGCAGTGACAACCAAACTAAAATATTTACCGAAAATATGCAATAGATGGCGCTATCAATGTTGCACTCATTGTCATAATTGATGTTGTGCACATATCGAGTTTTGGACATTGTGGGTGCGGTAGTGGGCGTCGCTAAAATAGTTTGGATGCGATCTTTATGCATCTAGCTTATAAAGTGAAGGAGATATATAGATTTAATCGCATTGCCACGCCCCCAGTGAGCGCATTCCGAAACCCGTAACACGTTATCTGACGAGTATATATCCATTTCAAGTTTCCAAAATTTCAAGTCTCTAGCTTCAATACCGGCGAAAAAAATTACGTTCATACGGACAGACGGATGGACAGCATGACGGACATTGCAGAAACCCAATATACTAGTTTCACTTCGTTAACGAGTGTAAAAATCTTCTTGTTTGCCCAACTTGTTACACTCAATGCAGTTCGAGAATATTTCGGTAACTTTTTTCTATAAGTGAGGTATTGTGTGTATGGTTTTCTGTGCTCCCATGTGAGCAAAATTGTGAGCATTCCTGATTATTTCCTTCTCCATTCATTTTGGCACAAGATTTTCGATTCCATCAACTTACTTATAGATCAGCTGATTTTTTATTGCATAATTTGGATATGGTTTCGGCTTTAAAATTTCTGCAACTGCTATCGGGTGTTCATATTTGCGTTGAGCTCTTAATAATTGTATGTGTACCTCTGAAGTAACTTTCATAATTGCAAACCGGCCTAAGCTGTCTACATGCTTCATTCTGGTACCAGCACGATGCCGTGCTGCTGAACAAGTGTTGCTCCAAAACCATCTTTTGACGTATCCACATATAACTGGGTCTTCGCATTCTGTTTAAATATGAATCTGCATGCCCTCTATTTTGAATTCTGCATATTTTCGTAGCAACTGTGCCATAAGTCTGGCAACCAGAGCATAGTCTGATGAATTTTCTAAAGTAGCCAGAAACACCAAGAAATGCTTGTATTCCTCTTATATTTTTCGACAACGGAAAAGTTTTAACTGCTTTAATTTTTTCTTAGCACGGCCACACATGCCCATTTTCGATTTCATGGCCTAAGAAACTGATTTTCTGCTTTAAAAATTTACATTTTGACCATTTTATCTGAAGTCCGAATTTTTCTGCCCCGTTTCCATACCGTTCTCATGTTTATAAGACATTGCTCAGCTGAATCTCCAAAAATTACTATCATCTACATATATCTCCATCACATTTATGTAGCGGACATATACAGCTGGCGAATTACAAAACCCAAATGGTGGTCTATTTAATTCATATAACTCCTCTTTTATTACAAATGCAGTGTATTTTCTGCTTTACTCATCGACTTCTACATGAAAATATCCATTTCTGAGGTCCATAAAAGAAAAATATTTCGTATCTTGCATCTTTTCGAGTATTTCTTCTACAACTGGAACCAGAAATCTTTTTTTCTTAACTAGAAAATTTAGTTTACGAAAATCTACACAGAGCAAGTAGGATCCATATTTTTTTTTTGGCTGAACAATCTTGATACATTGGAAGTAGATTCTCGAATTATGCAACTTTTCATACATTCTTCTACTGACATTCTTACGAATTCACGTTCAGCACCTATATTCAGCTTTATTGGGCATCCTTCAAGGTTATTATTCGGCTTGTAGTTGTTAATGAGCTGCTTAATGGGTTCAACGTATCTGAGCTTTACATCTATTTCACCATCATCCTTAAACTCACCACATTGAAAATAATGCAAGTTTTTTTAGCGACCTTTCTATTGGGTAATAGTGAGTTTGGCTAGGTATAAAGCACCAAAAAGTGAGCAGGTTGTCTGTATAGCTATTTCAAGAACCTCCCGGTTTTATCATCAGCAGACCTTGCTATCGACCTTTGGTTTGGGTACGCCTTGCCACTCTTTCGAAGCTTGAACTTGTTGCGAATTACAAGTCCTTTTGGTGCTTTATACCTTGTTGTTATTATTGAAAATATTTACATCCGATTTTTCTTCTTAACTTGATCGAAAACTATTGAAGAAAATCGAATCCCATTATTATAGTGACGGGACGGCAGCTTCTTCATAGGGATCGTAGCTTGATCGATATTTGATGAAGATGGGGATGTTACCTTGCATTGCATGTAAAGGCTTGTCGCATTACAAACATAAACGAAACTTGAATAACACACAGTTGCAAGGGCCACCTCTCACACTTAAGCCAGTATGGAATAGAACTGAAGATCGTGTAGTTCAGGTGGATGGCATTCCAACAAAACAGGGAATTCCCTCCCTTCCCCAAATTTTGATGGTGGATTACTGTTTACCCCTTTTAAAGATCTGTAAAAAAAACTTTTAGCCACGCCCGCTCTCACCCCCGCAAATCGCAAATCGCAAATCGATGTTTCTCTCAGTTTTAAAGCTAGAGACATACATTTCATCAGGCAGATTTCTAATGACATCCTCTCAAGATCACACAAAAAATTTGTTAGTTTTGCGCACTGGGGGCGTGGCAAATCGATCAAATCGATATATATTCCTCGGTTTTAAAGTTAGCTACAACCTTTTTTTCCCGACAGATTACTAATGACTAATGCCTAATGATCCTCTAAAGACCGCCCACTTCCTCCCCCACAAATAACAAAAATCTAAATTTTTTCCAAAATAACATAATTATTACGCCGGATTGCAAAGTTCTTACTTGTTTGTAATTATGTAGTCGTGGTAGTTGTTTTGGAGTTTAGCTGTTTTTTACATTTAGATATTATACATATTGAATTTAAATGGCGACTGGAGGTGGAGTAAACATGATCCAGAAGTCTGCCCAAGACCGATAGCTGGTAGATTGAGGACGATGGTTAGAAACAGGTACCTCCGTCACACCCGTTTACTGCTCTATGTCTCCCTCGCACTCCGATACGACCTAGTGACGAAGGGCAACAAGCTTTTTAGCAGCTACAGCCGACCTTGGGTTCCGTGGAATAGTTGGCACGAATACGGGACTGACTCAAGCTTATCCACTTATTGGCAGTCCGTATCCGAAGGATAAGTGACGCTTTTAGGGACGAGATCACGGCTGGTATGCAGAGCATGATGCATGAGGTGCTTCGTTCAGTACCTATTAGACCAATTTGGTTCAGCGGAGGTGCCGACACCACACACCTTCAACCCTGCGTCAACGATGCAGCCAAGTGTTAGTGGCAAACATGTAAGATTTATTTAGTTTAATTACTAAATCATTTATTTAGTATAAAGTATATCGAGTAATTTCAAATAAATAACAAAGTTAAATAATAGAGTATTGTAGTAATAGTATAGGGTTTTAGTATAACAGGTGCAATATTAGGTACTAAGTTGTATATAATAATTGTATTTAACATAAATGACGATGGTAAGACTGATATAGATGACTTAACGATATTCAGCTATTAACATAAGAATGGAAAGAACAAGAAAAGTTAAGTTAATCATTGATGGTGCGTGAATGATTTTAACAGAATTTCAGCTTTAGTTACAAATAGGAAAAAAAAACAAACAAACTTTATGCTTCGAGCGACTTTAACAACTTTTTAGGGACTTTTGTAGCCCATATACCGTCATAGCTTAATGTAGTCAGTATTGGTTGAAATCTGATTTGGAGCTCAGCAGCTTTCTTAACGTAAAATTTACGTTTACAATACGTTTGACTTTAACAATCCTAAAGGGACCAATATAATTTTAAGCTGTTAACAAACTGTGTGACTTTGATGGCAGCTAGGTCTGCTAATTGGTAACCATGCTGTCCTTTTCGATTTTTGTCGTAATTGCGCTTGTAGGTGTCCATAGCCTTTTGGTATTTCAGTTGTTGTCTCGATGTGGTATATCTTGTGGTCTATGCAAAACTCTTTAAGCTGCTTTGAAGTGAACGCTGCTTCCTTATCGCTGATTACGCGCTAGATAGTTCCAAAGATAGTTACCCACGAGCTGATATGCTTGATGACTTCTTGAGCGTCCGTCGACTTTGTTAGATATAACCACGTATATTTTGAAAAATCGTCTACCATAGCCATTGTGTATTTGTATTTCTTTGCTGTTATCTCCAGAGATCCTTCATAATCAATATGAAACGTAATCAGCGGCTTGTCTCCTTTATCAATTCAGTGTAAGCAAGTGAGAACGTCGTAGTCGGGTGTAACCGACAGCGGATTACTCGTTCACAGTGTAATAACAGCTAAAACATGTACCCTAGCCCTATGTGTTTTAAAAATAATAATAATATACAAGTATAAAATACCAACAAAAATAGTTTGCCTCTGCGCGAGAACAACTGTCAACTTAACAATTTGAAATAATGTAGCAATCAGCCTCTGTGAGCAGTCAGCCTCTGTAAGCAGTGACAACCAAACTAAAATATTTACCGAAAATATGCAATAGATGGCGCTAGCAATGTTGCACTCATTGGCATAATTGATGTTGTGCACATATCGAGTTTTGGACATTGTGGGTGCGGTAGTGGGCGTCGCTAAAATAGTTTGGATGCGATCTTTATGCATCTAGCTTATAAAGTGAAGGAGATATATAGATTTAATCGCATTGCCACGCCCCCAGTGAGCGCATTCCGAAACCCGTAACACGTTATCTGACGAGTATATATCCATTTCAAGTTTCCAAAATTTTAAGTCTCTAGCTTCAATACCGGCGAAAAAAATTACGTTCATACGGACAGCATGACGGACATTGCAGAAACCCAATATACTAGTTTCACTTCGTTAACGAGTGTAAAAATCTTCTTGTTTGCCCAACTTGTTACACTCAATGCAGTTCGAGAATATTTCGGTAACTTTTTTCTATAAGTGAGGTATTGTGTGTATGGTTTTCTGTGCTCCCATGTGAGCAAAATTGTGAGCATTCCTGATTATTTCCTTCTCCATTCATTTTGGCACAAGATTTTCGATTCCATCAACTTACTTATAGATCAGCTGATTTTTTATTGCATAATTTGGATATGGTTTCGGCTTTAAAATTTCTGCAACTGCTTTCGGGTGTTCATATTTGCGTTGAGCTCTTAATATTTGTATGTGTACCTCTGAAGTAACTTTCATAATTGCAAACCGAACTAAGCTGTCTACATGCTTCATTCTGGTACCAGCATGATGCCGTGCTGCTGAACAAGTGTTGCTCCAAAACCATCTTTTGACGTATCCACATATAACTGCGTCTTCGCATTCTGTTTAAATATGAATCTGCATGCCCTCTATTTTGAATTCTGCATATTTTCGTAGCAACTGTGCCATAAGTCTGGCAACCAGAGCATAGTCTGATGAATTTTCTAAAGTAGCCAGAAACACCAAGAAATGCTTGTATTCCTCTTATATTTTTCGACAACGGAAAAGTTTTAACTGCTTTAATTTTTTCTTAGCACGGCCACACATGCCCATTTTCGATTTCATGGCCTAAGAAACTGATTTTCTGCTTTAAAAATTTACATTTTGACCATTTTATCTGAAGTCCGAATTTTTCTGCCCCGTTTCCATACCGTTCTCATGTTTATAAGACATTGCTCAGCTGAATCTCCATAAATTACTATCATCTACATATATCTCCATCACATTTATGTAGCGGACATATACAGCTGGCGAATTACAAAATCCAAATGGTGGTCTATTTAATTCATATAACTCCTCTTTTATTACAAATGCAGTGTATTTTCTGCTTTACTCATCGACTTCTACATGAAAATATCCATTTCTGAGGTCCATAAAAGAAAAATATTTCGCATCTTGCATCTTTTCGAGTATTTCTTCTACAACTGGAACCAGAAATCTTTTTTTCTTAACTAGAAAATTTAGTTTACGAAAATCTACACAGAGCAAGTAGGATCCATATTTTTTTTTTTGGCTGAACAATCTTGATACATTGGAAGTAGATTCTCGAATTATGCAACTTTTCATACATTCTTCTACTGACATTCTTACGAATTCACGTTCAGCACCTATATTCAGCTTTATTGGGCATCCTTCAGGGTTATTATTCGGCTTGTAGTTGTTAATGAGCTGCTTAATGGGTTCAACGTATCTGAGCTTTACATCTATTTCACCATCATCCTTAAACTCACCACATTGAAAATAATGCAAGTTTTTTTAGCGACCTTTCTATTGGGTAATAGTGAGTTTGGCTAGGTATAAAGCACCAAAAAGTGAGCAGGTTGTCTGTATAGCTATTTCAAGAACCTCCCGGTTTTATCATCAGCAGACCTTGCTATCGACCTTTGGTTTGGGTACGCCTTGCCACTCTTTCGAAGCTTGAACTTGTTGCGAATTACAAGTCCTTTTGGTGCTTTATACATTGTTGTTATTATTGAAAATATTTACATCCGGTTTTTCTTCTTAACTTGATCGAAAACTATTGAAGAAAATCGAATCCCATTATTATAGTGACGGGACGGCAGCTTCTTCATAGGGATCGTAGCTTGATCGATATTTGATGAAGATGGGGATGTTACCTTGCATTGCATGTAAAGGCTTGTCGCATTACAAACATAAACGAAACTTGAATAACACACAGTTTCAAGGGCCACCTCTCACACTTAAGCCAGTATGGAATAGAACTGAAGATCGTGTAGTTCAGGTGGATGGCATTCCAACAAAACAGGGAATTCCCTCCCTTCCCCAAATTTTGATGGTGGATTACTGTTTACCCCTTTTAAAGATCTGTAAAAAAAACTTTTAGCCACGCCCGCTCTCACCCCCGCAAATCGCAAATCGCAAATCGATGTTTCTCTCAGTTTTAAAGCTAGAGACATACATTTCATCAGGCAGATTTCTAATGACATCCTCTCAAGATCACACAAAAAATTTGTTAGTTTTGCGCACTGGGGGCGTGGCAAATCGATCAAATCGATATATATTCCTCGGTTTTAAAGTTAGCTACAACCTTTTTTTCCCGACAGATTACTAATGACTAATGTCTAATGATCTTTTAAAGACCGCCCACTTCCTCCCCCACAAATAACAAAAATCTAAATTTTTTCCAAAATAACATAATTATTACGCCGGATTGCAAAGTTCTTACTTGTTTGTAATTATGTAGTCGTGGTAGTTGTTTTGGAGTTTAGCTGTTTTTTACATTTAGATATTATACATATTGAATTTAAATGGCGACTGGAGGTGGAGTAAACATGATCCAGAAGTCTGCCCAAGACCGATAGCTGGTAGATTGAGGACGATGGTTAGAAACAGGTACCTCCGTCACACCCGTTTACTGCTCTATGTCTCCCTCGCACTCCGATACGACCTAGTGACGAAGGGCAACAAGCTTTTTAGCAGCTACAGCCGACCTTGGGTTCCGTGGAATAGTTGGCACGAATACGGGACTGACTCAAGCTTATCCACTTATTGGCAGTCCGTAACCGAAGGATAAGTGACGCTTTTAGGGACGAGATCACGGCTGGTATGCAGAGCATGATGCATGAGGTGCTTCGTTCAGTACCTATCAGACCAATTTGGTTCAGCGGAGGTGCCGACACCACACACCTTCAACCCTGCGTCAACGATGCAGCCAAGTGTTAGTGGCAAACATGTAAGATTTATTTAGTTTAATTACTAAATCATTTATTTAGAATAAAGTATATCGAGTAATTTCAAATAAATAACAAAGTTAAATAATAGAGTATTGTAGTAATAGTATAGGGTTTTAGTATAACAGGTGCAATATTAGGTACTAAGTTGTATATAATAATTGTATTTAACATAAATGACGATGGTAAGACTGATATAGATGACTTATCGATATTCAGCTATTAACATAAGAATGGAAAGAAGAAGAAAAGTTAAGTTAATCATTGATGGTGCGTGAATGATTTTAACAGAATTTCAGCTTTAGTTACAAATAGGAAAAAAAAACAAACAAACTTTATGCTTCGAGCGACTTTAACAACTTTTTAGGGACTTTTGTAGCCCATATACCGTCATAGCTTAATGTAGTCAGTATTGGTTGAAATCTGATTTGGAGCTCAGCAGCTTTCTTAACGTAAAATTTACGTTTACAATACGTTTGACTTTAACAATCCTAAAGGGACCAATATAATTTTAAGCTGTTAACAAACTATGTGACTTTGATGGCAGCTAGGTCTGCTAATTGGTAACCATGCTGTCCTTTTCGATTTTTGTCGTAATTGCGCTTGTAGGTGTCCATAGCCTTATGGTATTTCAGTTGTTGTCTCGATGTGCTATATCTTGTGGTCTATGCAAAACTCTTTAAGCTGCTTTGAAGTGAACGCTGCTTCCTTATCGCTGATTACGCGCTAGATAGTTCCAAAGATAGTTACCCACGAGCTGATATGCTTGATGACTTCTTGAGCGTCAGTCGACTTTGTTAGATATAACCACGTATATTTTGAAAAATCGTCTACCATAGCCAGTGTGTATTTGTATTTCTTTGCTGTTATCTCCAGAGATCCTTCATAATCAATATGAAACGTAATCAGCGGCTTGTCTCCTTTATCAATTCAGTGTAAGCAAGTGAGAACGTCGTAGTCGGGTGTAACCGACAGCGGATTACTCGTTCACAGTGTAATAACAGCTAAAACATGTACCCTAGCACTATGTGTTTTAAAAATAATAATAATATACAAGTATAAAATACCAACAAAAATAGTTTGCCTCTGCGCGAGAACAACTGTCAACTTAACAATTTGAAATAATGTAGCAATCAGCCTCTGTGAGCAGTCAGCCTCTGTAAGCAGTGACAACCAAACTAAAATATTTACCGAAAATATGCAATAGATGGCGCTAGCAATGTTGCACTCATTGTCATAATTGATGTTGTGCACATATCGAGTTTTGGACATTGTGGGTGCGGTAGTGGGCGTCGCTAAAATAGTTTGGATGCGATCTTTATGCATCTAGCTTATAAAGTGAAGGAGATATATAGATTTAATCGCATTGCCACGCCCCCAGTGAGCGCATCCCGAAACCCGTAACACGTTATCTGACGAGTATATATCCATTTCAAGTTTCCAAAATTTCAAGTCTCTAGCTTCAATACCGGCGAAAAAAATTACGTTCATACGGACAGCATGACGGACATTGCAGAAACCCAATATACTAGTTTCACTTCGTTAACGAGTGTAAAAATCTTCTTGTTTGCCCAACTTGTTACACTCAATGCAGTTCGAGAATATTTCGGTAACTTTTTTCTATAAGTGAGGTATTGTGTGTATGGTTTTCTGTGCTCCCATGTGAGCAAAATTGTGAGCATTCCTGATTATTTCCTTCTCCATTCATTTTGGCACAAGATTTTCGATTCCATCAACTTACTTATAGATCAGCTGATTTTTTATTGCATAATTTGGATATGGTTTCGGCTTTAAAATTTCTGCAACTGCTATCGGGTGTTCATATTTGCGTTGAGCTCTTAATAATTGTATGTGTACCTCTGAAGTAACTTTCATAATTGCAAACCGGCCTAAGCTGTCTACATGCTTCATTCTGGTACCAGCACGATGCCGTGCTGCTGAACAAGTGTTGCTCCAAAACCATCTTTTGACGTATCCACATATAACTGCGTCTTCGCATTCTGTTTAAATATGAATCTGCATGCCCTCTATTTTGAATTCTGCATATTTTCGTAGCAACTGTGCCATAAGTCTGGCAACCAGAGCATAGTCTGATGAATTTTCTAAAGTAGCCAGAAACACCAAGAAATGCTTGTATTCCTCTTATATTTTTCGACAACGGAAAAGTTGTAACTGCTTTAATTTTTTCTTAGCACGGCCACACATGCCCATTTTCGATTTCATGGCCTAAGAAACTGATTTTCTGCTTTAAAAATTTACATTTTGACCATTTTATCTGAAGTCCGAATTTTTCTGCCCCGTTTCCATACCGTTCTCATGTTTATAAGACATTGCTCAGCTGAATCTCCATAAATTACTATCATCTACATATATCTCCATCACATTTATGTAGCGGACATATACAGCTGGCGAATTACAAAAATCCAAATGGTGGTCTATTTAATTCATATAACTCCTCTTTTATTACAAATGCAGTGTATTTTCTGCTTTACTCATCGACTTCTACATGAAAATATCCATTTCTGAGGTCCATAAAAGAAAAATATTTCGCATCTTGCATCTTTTCGAGTATTTCTTCTACAACTGGAACCAGAAATCTTTTTTTCTTAACTAGAAAATTTAGTTTACGAAAATCTACACAGAGCAAGTAGGATCCATATTTTTTTTTTTTGGCTGAACAATCTTGATACATTGGAAGTAGATTCTCGAATTATGCAACTTTTCATACATTCTTCTACTGACATTCTTACGAATTCACGTTCAGCACCTATATTCAGCTTTATTGGGCATCCTTCAAGGTTATTATTCGGCTTGTAGTTGTTAATGAGCTGCTTAATGGGTTCAACGTATCTGAGCTTTACATCTATTTCACCATCATCCTTTAAACTCACCACATTGAATATACTTACATCCGATTTTTTTCTTCTTTAACTTTTACCTGTTCCTGTTTAAACGAGTAACTACTCGCACATCTGACTTGATCGAAAGCTTTTGAAGAAAATCGAATCTCATTATTACATCGACTTTCCAGATTTGCATCAGTAACAACAAGAAATTGTTATTTGTTACAAGTCTATCCTTTCGTTTCCTTTTACGTCACTTTTCTTCGATAGTGACGGGCCGGCAGCTTCTTCATAGGGATCGTAGCTTGATCGATATTTGACGAAGATGGGGATGTTACCTTTTGCAATGCATGTATAGGCTTGTCGCAT